>JARBER010199191.1:0-14504 GCA_030265075.1 Balanus glandula | reverse complement strand
GCGAGGTACTGCAACAGAACGGAGAGGAGGAGTCAGACATGTATGCCGGGTCACTGCTACATAGTGCAGACATAGGGGGAGGTGCGGCGAGGTACTGCAACAGAACGGAGAGGAGGAGTCAGACATGCATCCCGGGTCACTGCTACATAGTGCAGACATAGGGACAGAAGTGACAGACAGGAGTCGTACAGACGGCAGAGGTAGGTCTACCAATGCTCTTCGCTAGGTCTGGGTCTCCCACAGCAGGCAAAACAACAACTGTCTGAATCCCGCACCGAGGTAGGGACAGCTCGCCCAGTGTCGGTCGATACTTGGCAGTCTGCACCGCACCATCCTGACCCGACCCACAAGCCTATCAGGATATAATGGGGTTGGGGACAATTTTGTGAGGTACCAATATTGTGGGTACATAAAAAGGATAATTTTCATAACTTAAATTTAAATAACAACGAATACAAATTTAAAATGGGCCCAGAAATGATCAAAAACTATACCAATTGAGCTCATGTCATTTCCGTTGTAACCAGGCCGGCTGTAACCCGGATTTCGCCCAGGGGGGGGGGGGGCGTTACCTCGAAAGGGCCCTTACCGAGCATACAAAAGGCCCAATTCCCGAGCATTCAAAGGGCCAAACAGAACGAATGAATAAGTCCGCTACAAAGATGGAAAATGCAAAAAGATATTGGATCATAAACCTGCACCAGACACATAGTCAGGATTACATCCGACGACATCAACAGCGGACATTCTTAAACCTATTGCGCAGCGGAGTGGCGTAAACATTTTGAGTGTAATGCCTCGGATATGCAATATTCGTTCTTATCGATTCAGGCCTGCTTTGTAGTATTTTAAATGTGGTTTTAATGAGTACGCTAACGGAAATGGGTACCTAACGTACTTATTCAGCGCCGCGAAAATGTTGCGGGTTTGCCTGATAAAACAACGAAATATAGGTGGTGGGCCTTGTGTAAAGGATGAAAAGCTACAATGCTGTCAGTTCAGTTCAGCATTATGACGAGCCAAAGACAATAACGACACCTTCGTTATGAGGATAATAAATGACGTGACGTTAATAAGTGACGGATCATAAGTATAATATTAATAATAGGGATAATAAATGACGGACAACAAGTGACGCCGCGAAGCGGAAAGGAATTGATAATTTCAGGCCGTCGAAAACCACTACCACTCCGCTCACATATTTCCGAATTGTTAACAGCCGTATAGGGCCTCCTCACGGAAGGTCCTCTACTCGGCACGGCAGGCCATCCTTTCCACACAGGGCCTCCTCTTTGCGCAGAGGGGTCTCCTCTCACGCACATCCAGAGTGCTAGTCACGCTAGCGACGATGTCTATGGCGATTGTCAGCCAGCCCTAATAAGTGCCAGCCTACGGCGGGGAAACCACTTTGTGACTATCGCGACGCTAGCGTCACGTGGTGGCAAGGGAAGATCATTAGTGGACCGAAAAAATACCCTGCCGTGATCCTCACAGGCAGGAGCCTGTGGTCGAAATGTTTGCGAACAGTGTGCCTCTCCTTCGCCACACACACGCACTGGACACGTGGCCACCGACTACACAGCCGTAATAGTTAAATAATTCACCAGGCTCTCTCGACCCCGCCACAGATAGTCCCTCGCTACGGTGAAAGGAAATGCATGTTGCCGTGCAATAGGCAATCCGTGATTGCCCATTGTCCCAGCGTCACACCGGAATATTCAGGCTTTCAAAAGTCCTAAACATGATTATTTCCGTTCCAGCTCAGCGTTCCACGCCCTCCATCCAGTGCATTGTCGGTGTACCGAGAAATCTGATCAAAAGGGTCACGAAAAAACTGCTCAGTGTCCCGGAAAACCAGCGCGACACATGGATACTGAAACGGCACTGCAGAACACGCTCATGGCGACACTGATTGAAGGCAAACTCCAGTTCTCCTGAACTCGTGGCTGCCCCGGCTCAGAGTCGGCAGGCATGACATGCAGCTGTCTCCAAGATGGCCGCCGATTGCTAGCAACCAAATTAGACACTGATCGCTATCGACTGCCACCGCATCGTCATCGGTGCAAATCGGATAGCAATTTATATCCATCACCTCCGATCGATACGTAATATCGCGGACGAACATAGCCTGACTGCGAGCGGCTGAATCAGGAGAGTGCCACGCAGCCTGCGCAGCCCAGCGAGCTATCAGGACTGGTACCACTGAAAACATAGGGCGACACCATCGGTGCGATAGCTCGCGAGCTGCATGAGCAATGAGCATGACACCAGAAATGCCAATCGCGTGAAACAGCCTCGAGCGGCTCGAACTGAAACGGGGAAGCGCCTACCGCGTTACACAGTACACAGTTTGTACAATACACAATCTCTGTACACAGTCTGTGTATTAGAGGAGTCACTATCAGGGGCGTGGGCAGACATTTGCTCGGGGAGGGACCAATCAGGGGGACCTTTCAATGCCGGCAGGGGCCCTCTACATGCCAGAAGGGTCCCTCTAAATGCCGTCGGGTCAGAAGCCCTCTTAATGCTGTCAGGGGGCCTCTGCAGATCAGCAGATCCTTTAGAAGCTGATAGAGGGCCCTCTCCAGACTGGCTTGGGCCCTTTTCTGCGTATTTAAATTTGCATGCCTTTAACGAACAAGTATTTGCTGTTATCTATTCGTGTAAGCATTTTTACTTTTTAGATTCGTGTGCGTTCTTTTATGCGACGTAAGGCGTTTTACGGGCGCCTGACACCATCCAAAACACTGGGCCTTCGGCCCCAGATGAGATGGTCCTCGCTCGGCCGCCAGAAGGGCCTGCCTGACCTTCAGGGGGGGGGGGGATGACCCATTAGCCACCCCCCTTGGCTACGCCCTTGGTCACTATGCTGAACAATACCAGGCTTGACCCAAATGTGCCATCGTTCCGTGAAGAGCTGAAGAGCGCAATCCTGTTGAGACGACAGTGAAGAGAGTGTATGACGAATGTACATACGAGATGCAAAAATATTATATAAAAAAAAACAGAAACCGGCAGCGGCACCGCCACTGCTCACCATGAGCTGCGACCGACATAAGGCCCGGCCGTATGTGGCAGAACCCGCCAGGCCCGGCAAGCAGCAGTATGCACGCCCACAGCACCATAAATTTAATCATAATTTCACCCCAAACTTGTGCTGATCCCGGCATGAGACCGGTAAACCTGGATTCAGACACAGCATCAGGCCCGCTGAGCCTGAATTTTGACCCGGCGTCGGCTCTGTGGTCCTGCAATTTGCATATCTAATGTATAACTTGTAAACACTCCCGAGTTCCGTTATAGTGATACCTTTGTCCTCCTGCCCAATGTTTCATTATGTCCAATGCGTCACGTCAAAGGCCGCCATGATTATGGATCCTTCGTGAAACATATCTGTATCTGTATAATGAAGAGCTACGTCATTGTCCAAAGAGGCAATTTCACCTTAACAAAACTAACGCGACAACGTCGTGGTGTGACAGTGTTGGGTAGACGGGAGACAAAGCCACAACGAACCGGTTCGGACAAAGGTAGTCGTACCGGTAGAACCACCGAGATTAGAAGGGATAAAAATGCAGCAGCCGCAACCGGCAGAACTATCAGGGTACGTGAGAGCTGAAGGCAGTGCGGCGGGCAGTCGACCAACACAGACGGTCCCAGCAGAGACGGTCCCAGCAGAGACGGTCCCGGCAGAAACGGTCTCAGCAGAGACGGTTCCAACAGAGACGGTCCCAGCAGAGACGGTCCCGACAGAGACGGTCCCAACAGAAGGCCCCAACAGACGGCCCCAACAGAGACAGTCCAAACAGAGACGGTCCCAGCAGAGACGGTCCCAGCAGAGACGGTTCCAACAGAGACGGTCCCAACAGAGACAGTCCAAACAGAGACGGTCGTAACAGAGACGGTCCAAACAAAGACGGTCCCAGCAGAGACGACCCCAGGCCCCAGCAGAGACGGTCCCAACAAAGACGGTTCCAGCAGACAGCCGCAGCGCCGAGTAACATTTAGCACACGTTTGTCGGCTCACACAGGCCCGGAAAGTCGCCATCTCAAGCAATGTCGATACTGCGAACACTGCAGTACCACACACAGCCACCGACACTTGCATCGTGGGAGGAAATCTGGCGGTCAGCTGGCCCGGACCGCACTATCAGCCAACTCTACACCGGCGACAGCCACGGGAAACTCTACCCCCCCCCCTTCTCTCGTGCCTGTCGCTGCCGCTACACGGCACGGCGAGGGGGGGCGATAGCACTGAAGGGCGATAGCACTGCGGGAGGGAGTTTCCTACCGCAGCCACGACCGGGAGGCAGCCAGCGGCATGTTGCATATTTTTCACTGCATATTGAAGCCGAATCGACAAAATGTTATCACAAAGACAAGCGTTATCATTATTATGGTTTTATGTAGGCATGTGCTCGGATCCGGAAAACGGATCCAGTGATGTGATCTCTGGGATTTGGAATTTTGATCCCGGATCCACTGGGATCATAGATTTACCTTCATGCCCGGAGTCCACCGCCACCGGTCCACAACGGACAGGCCAAGAACGACCAGGGAAGGTCCCCAAATGGCCGGAATCAGCTGGTTATTTTCCGTTCTTATCCTGGTGCGGTTGGGACCGGCAAATGTCGGCAACCTTTCTGGTGCGAATGGGGTGGAAAGATGGCAAACGGTCAGAAACGGCCAGGAGCGGACTTAAGTCTGTCAGTGCCGAGTATGTCTTGTCCTCTTCTGATTTTTGTGGTCAGCGTGTGCCGGCCCGCCGCCCAAGGTGTTAATATCCGTCGGCGGAGAGGACCGCAGAGGGGAGGGGGGACCGCGCCGGCCCGCCGGCCCAAGCTACTGTCCGCATGACCAGTTCACCTGAAACGGAGCAGCTCAAAGCCAGAGTCGGGGTAAAGGCTGACTATTGTCAATTCCGCGGGATAGGTTACCAGTTTATTGAGGACTCTATTCGTGTTTTTTTTTCAGGCCTCGTGTCAATGACAATATTAAAATAAAACCATGATAAAAGCACAATTGTCTAATGTTATTATCTTAAAGGCATCGAAACTTCGCTTGGCGCGCTCCGTCATATTCTTTTGTGCCACGGGTGGTCCTGCTTGATACATCGAGCGACGCAAAAGGGACACCGCCTAATGCCAATGCCGGGGTGCGTCAAAGGCAATCAGTTGCCACACTAGGGTCGCATCCCTCTCCCCCAGCACGCCGCCGAGCCGCAGCCAACCCAGGACCTCCAGGGTAGCAGTTATGTGTGGCCGTCGTTTTAGTATCGAGACTTATCTGGTATTCGTCTTTCAAATATGAAATGTGATTGCACAGTACAAACGCCGCGTGTTTGTCTTCTCTTTCAAGCACGTGTTGCTATCCGTGGGCAAATAACCGCCTCGGTGTCACTGACTTTGAGCCAGGACTGTTTGTTCCTCACTTGACCACAGCGGGGGGTGGTCGGTTTGACCCACTCCGGTCGACCGATCGAGATTGAGGGTCGGTGCACGACGGGCCAGAGCGGCCAGAGCGGCGTGCACGGCGGCCAACTTATCACCCACGCAGTGCCGTGCCGACCCAGTTCGGGCCGCCCCGAGTCGCCCGGCCCCGCTCGCCACGCCGGGACCAGGAGCAGCGCGTCGTCTCGCCGGCCGGTACACCCAGCAGCGCTGCGCCAGCCAGCCGATCAGAAGCCGCTCTCCGATCTCCGATCTCCGCTCTGCCGCGGCACCACACACTGGACGCTCGCTTCCGCACAGGGTCCGCCGCCCGCGCCGCGTCAAGGCCGCTGGAAGACGGCTCAACACACTGGAAGACGGCTCAACACACTGCCACACGGAGCGCTGCCTGGCCGGGGAGCCGCTGCTCGGACGTAATCCAAACAAAACAACCGCCGCCGCCGGGCCGGGTCACGGGTAGCGGACCCCCGCCCCCCCCCCCCGCCACCGCCGCCACGGGAGACGGACGCGCTGCAGAGAACGGGGGCTTGACCCAGCTCACCGTCCCTATACCATGTGTATCACATCCCCGGCATATATCCACATTATATAAACACTTCAGACCGGTAATGCGGTAACGGTAATGAGCACGCGTCATTGCGGCTCGGTGATGTGGCTAGCGGAGACAGAGACCCGCCAGGCGGGAGCAAGAGAAGCTATTAAGTCGGTGCCAGAGTCGTTAGCCGCCGGGTGTCGCCTGTCAGCGTCCATCGGCAGCAGCGGCGGAGCCGTGACCCCGGCTGGTGCCGGCGTGGCACGTGGCGGGCACAGCACGGCACGTGGTGCACACGACAGACGGAGCTGTCCCGGCGGCTGCAGCGGGGGAGACCGGTGACACGTGTCGGTCAGCTCACCACTCACCTTCTGACTGGGGCTGGCACTATCATAGGCTGGCGACAGACGGATGAGGGACCACCACCGCCGCACTGGCCGGATACTCTTTCACAGCGGAACTCGAGCGGACACAGCGGCACACAGCGCAGCACTCCCTCCCACTCGGCGCACTACACTCCGCTCCAATCAGCCTGGCCTGCCGCCGGCCTCAGCGCGTCACTGGCCGTCCACCGTCGCCGCGGAGCTGCGCAGTACACACACACACACCAACCGCCACCGGGCGCTCGACTGGCGACCGGCCGGCCGGCACGCCACCGGGCGGCTCCCGGCGGCTCGAGGCGGCTCAGGGCGGCGGCGGCGAGAGAGAGTCCGCCGGGCGAGGTCAGACCGCGCCCACCACCACTGCGCCACACGCACCTCAGACGGGGGCGTGGCGCGGGAACGGGCTGAGAGGCGCCGAGTAGACGCCCAGAGGTCCACGACGGAACCGTGGCCCCGACGACGGCAGGAACACGGTGCCGCCAGAGATCCAATGAGTTCATGTGTCAGGACGATGCGGTTGGCAAAACGATAGCTTGCCAGCAAGCATTTGGCATTATGACAACTTTGGCAAGTTGATTTGTGGGGCCTTTTCCGTCGCGTCTCTAGCCTCCTCACAGCTGCTCCAACTGCAACTGCTTCAATTCTTTAACACAGAGCAGTTACAGTTTAAGTAGCTTTGAGATCCGCGCTCTTTCTCTCTCTCTCCGACGTCCCTGATTCCTGGAGACATTCTCTAGTCTTTCCTATCCACAATCCGGTGACCCATAAAATGCTTCAACTTTCGGCCAATATCCATAGTTCCTGCGACTGCCAAAATTGTAGAGCGGGCCGTTCACCAACAGCTCTATAGTTACATTCCATGAATCACCTCCTCTCACCCACTCAGCACGGATTTCGGCTTCGTCACTCGAATGAAACCGCCCTGATCAACATCTCTGACCACATCCTTTCCTCTGACGACCGGGGAGAGGTTTCCCTCCTTTGCCTGCTGGATTTGAGCTAATGTTTCGATGTGATAGACCATGCCAAACTTTTCACAAATACAGCCCTACGGAATTAACATCTGGTTTTTGTCTTACTTTCGGAACCTTACCCTAAGTGTCAGCTTCACTGCGACTTGGGAATTACAAAAAGTTTATATCACTTCCTAATGGCATCGTTTATTTTCTCAAGGTTCTGCCCCCGGTACGCTGCTCTATTGCGTATTTGCAAACGACCTGAGTTTGTATGCCGAAGACTACGTGATCGTTCATTACGCCGACGACATCCAAACTTTTATTAGTGGCAACGAATCCGAATTAAAGAACGTCGTTGCTCGAATGAAGCGTTCCCTGACCTCTCTCGATGATTGGTTCCGAGGCAGCGAACTGAAAGTAAGCGCCGAAAAAACGCAGCTGATACTGCTGGGAAGTGCTCGAAATCTGCGGCAAATTCCCATCATCACTGTGAAATCTTCGCGTATGTTCTCATCCCGTTTCAGAAGCAACAAATATCTGCTTCCTCTTTGATCGCACTCTCTGGGACAACCATGTAACTGCAAATATTAGGCACTGGGTTCAATGTATCTGACAGTGTCAGATACATCACAATTTATAAATTAATAAACATAAATAAAAATACATGCTATAGACGAGTTTTGTCTTCAAAAAGTAAAAAGAAGTGATTTAAAAATGACATGAGATATTCATACATAGGATACTGCTATAAATCGACAAATATATTTTTTGTATGGCCAAAAATATTGCAAAACTTTAAAACTCATAACAAAGCCTTGCTATTTTTTAAATGCAAAGACTTAAATATATTTTTTGTATTGCCAAAAATATTGCAAAACTTTAAAACTCATAACAAAGCCTTGCTATTTTTTAACTGCAAAGACTTACATAACATGCAACAACTTTAACAGTAGGCACACAAATATCTGCAGATTAAGAATTGCAGACAAAATTTGCATATGAAAACTTGCTGAGATGAAGATTTGTGGATGCAAATTTGTGAGCTAAAATTTGCAAAAAAAATGCAATGATTTGCAGACTAAGAATCGAGTAGACAAATATTTGCAATACAAATAATTTAACAGACAAACCAATGTAGATACAAAGAAACACGATGACAAAATGGGGATAGAAAGAAATGAGAGACAAAGAAACAAGTATCAAAGAAGCGCTCTATGAAGAAATGCTAGACCGAGTTTTGCTACAGAGAAATGGGTATTGTTTGCGCAGACGTCACACGAGCTGCCATATCTGATTTCAACATAACCGGACCTGACCTAGCCTTGCTGGGTGGAGATTGAGTCGCACAGACATATGGAAGCTCGTGTGATGTCTGCGCTAAGAATACCCTCTGGGCTTGTGGGCGGGTGTACTCCTGGTCACCATGAGCCATGAGTTCAAGGGTGGCGGCTTACAAAAAAGGCAGCAACAGCATTACTTAAATTCGAGAAAAACACCACATTACATCCAATGGCTGTGAATGTGGTGCAACTGTGAATTTGCTGCATCACGACCTCTGCTATCCTATGGCTTGACGGCTTGTGTGTTAACAACTCAAACTGTCATTGGTACAAATATCTGACGCCCAAAGCCGAAGATTACTGTTTTGGTGTTGGAAAGATAATTGATCTTTTGAAAGTGACAACAGGTGTTGACAGTATATATTTCCCCTTCATATTTTTATGTTTAAGCCCATTGCCAGAATCAGAATGATAACCCTGGGCTTTCAAGGCAATATACCTTTGACACATTGATAATATTTCAACCAGGGTAATAGAACAGTTCGAGCAATCATAATATATTTTAATATAATTCACCTTAAAATATCACAACGAATATAACCAGAGGCCTCGCGCGTATTTTTAACTACCGTGCGCGCGCTTTACTTTCATAATTTACCAAGGATTTGTCTTAAAGGTCAGCCCCCAGTCAATATTTTGGGCAGCATGAGGTTTGGATGACGTCACCAAAATGTGAAGGCATTGTTTTTTTTTCAAGGTTATTTCCCTTCATCAATGCACCAACAAGTCCCAACAATAATTTTTCCAGTTCATTTGGCCCCTTAGCGCATTTATATTAGGTACATTGATATTTTAGTATGCATTTATAGCAAATAATATATAAATAGACCTAAAGATATATTTATACCTATGATTGGGCCTGAGGATATTTTGTACCTGGTAGGAAAATTAGTTTGGTAGCATTACTGAAAGTAACTAATCCTGACGCTATTGCTGCAATTTCCGTTTGCAACTTTAGACGTAAACGGGCGTAAACTGAATGCATTCCACAGCATTGAACTACGGTGTTAGCGGTTCGTGGATGGGATAAATTGTATTTTCTATTGTTATGCTTTAATTAACGTTCACTCACGTCATACTCTCAACTTTGTATAAACATGTTTACTGATTTAAATATTTGTTGTCAACTGAATTTGTTGTCGGTGATTGAATTATACAATCACCTTTCTTAACGTGTTTATCAAAGATTCTGTCCTGTGTCCTGAGATTCCCGCTGTGCAGATTCCAACATGAATTATAATTGCATAGTTGATTAATAGTGAAAATAAGACACTCATTCTGTCAAGAGCTATCTTTTGTTGTTGGTGTGTTGTGTCTTCATCACACCACACATTTCATATTTCAATTTGTTGCAAGCAACTAGTGAGCATCCAGTCTGCAAAACATGGCCATGGCAAGAGCCTCAACAAGTTTCGGTATTCTTAGCGCAGACGTCACACAAGCTTCCATATGTCACAGCTAGAAAGTCTCTAAACAAAATTCTCAAGATGCCATTTCAGATTTCTTGGTCTAATTGTCTAAAATCTAATTCCATATTGGGAAATCTCATGCAGTAGTGGCGGGTGCGCGGCCGAAGGCCGCCTTAGATTTACAAGTGATCCAATCTCCACCCAGCCCAATTGTATGCAGTAGTGGCGGGTGCTCGGGCGAAGGCCGCCTTAGGTTCACTGGCGACCCAATCTCCACCCAGCGAGGCTAGGTCAGGTCCGGTTATGTTGAAATAAATTCTGGCAATCATACACACATGCTATCGGATAATTCAAATTCAAATATTCATCGTTCCCTGAATACGCCTATGACCCCTTCCAACGTTCCCTATCGCAAGTAATCCGAAATGTCGCAAGTAATCCAAAAAATTATCCAGCAGAACGTGGATTATTCATAATTTTTTTAAAGAGACCTTTCAGCTATGACAGATATGGCAGCTCATGTGACGTCTGCGCAAACAATACCCAAGTTTCTTGGTGGCAGCCCAAGTCCTGCCTCTAGCAGTGTTGTGTCAAAATCTTTGAATGGCCCCCAAGTGGCACAAGCTGTTACAAACACCCTAGTCTTGCCCCAAACTTGCAAAAGCTTTCAAAAAAATTTAATGCTGCCCCAAATTTGTCTCATTTGGTAGTTTATGCTGAGCTTCTGACCCTGCCCTGACTAGATCTTGTCAAATCCTGCTGCATGTTCTGCACACCAGTTCAGGGTAATGGCATCCCTAGACTTTATCTTTGTAAAGTTTTGACCTTGTCTGGTGATGTCATGGTCACATGCTCAGTTCCACCAATGTGATAGGGCCTTGACAGGTTGTCAGATATCAGAAAACAACATGTACTCTGTTTACACTGGCCATTCTGAAAATGAACATGTTACCATTTTCCTGCCAAATTCCAGCCATTTGTATGCATTAATTGTTCCTACCAAGTACCAATTGTGGAAGTTTTTCTTTGAGAATGAGCCTCATTGTTTTAAAGAAAAAATGTCACCAGAATTTGAGCATGAGCGTGACTGCGCCCACACATTGTGGACCCAGTATCCTAACATTGCATTTTTGCTTGGGTGTCAGAGTGGACAATTTTAGCCCAAAAAGACTGAGTCTTAACCATAAGAGTGGAACGTTTGGACAAATTGTTATTTTTCACCATCTTATCATTGAAATCACATATTATTTTGCCAACATTGAATATGTCAGAATGTATGTCAGAATCCAGAGGTGGTAAGATCCAAAACACATGCTAAGATCAAAAACATGTTCCAAGATCCAGGATCCCTAGGATCCAAAATCTGGGATTTTGTTGGACTCCTGTGTGAATGCTTTGGCATGGGATCCTGTGGGTCCTGGATCCAGGTGAATTATGTTCCCTGAGATCCTGTGGATCTTGGATCCATGCAAGTTATTTGTCATAGGATCTTGTGGATATTGGATCCTTATGTGATGGGACCCTGTTCCCACCTGTGTCAAATGTTAAGCATATTTCATGATTTGTGGTCCTAAAATATAAGTATGCATCTACTTCATGCTGAAAACTTACATGCTCAATGTCAATGGAGTTATATTTGCATGTGGTAGTCAGATATGTGACAAAATCCAAAAAACTATACAGGATCCAGGATGCATTGGATCCAAAATCTGGGACCTTGTAGGATTCTAGAACTTGCTGAAATATTTTGTCATGGGATCCTGTGGATCTTGGCCTGGGAAAATATTTGTTGTGACATTCTATGTATCTTGGATCCTGGAAACAATATTTTTCATGGATTCCTGTGGATCCTGGATCCTAAAATGTTAGGCTGTTGTGGTTTCCTGTGGATCTTGAATCCTAGTTTCGGTTTTGGCACATGTCTGTCAGAATCAATTTTACTATTAATAATTTGGCGGTGGAGAATTAACTACTGACATGGGGAATAGAGTGGAAAATTATTCAAATTTATGTGTCATTTACAGTGCTGGGCGTCGCGAAATTATAGTCCGCGATTCCGGAATTCAGCGCTCGCGGAATTTTTATTAAACTTGAATTAATTCCGCGATCGCGATCGCAAAGCAAATTGCCTTTAATTCCGCGATATTAAGTCCGCAATCCCCAATTTTGACGTGAAAAGCAAGATTTTCCCTTCTGCGCTACCGCGCGGGGTTGGGTTCACACCCAGCTGTTATGCTACCTGCTGCTAGCCGCCCGCGGGCTGATCAGTCAGCTCTGAACTGTTCCTCGGTAAAGTCGCTGACTTCCCTGCTCTTATGAGCTTACGCTAAATGTCAAATTCTAAATTGAATTCGATACTCGTCTCACCTAGTCTACATAGAAAAAACTTTTGGATTTTCTTAATTTTGTAAGTTTTCACGCGCTTCTCCCGTGTTAACTTTTTCTTAGAGCAATATACCTACGCTAAAATAAATATTCACTCAGGCCATGCAACATAAGAAAGTACTTTATAAATATTTCAACTTTAATCTTTATTATCCAATCAATACTTTGCTTCTGTTTGCTCAGATAATACTTAAAAGGTTAATGGTTAGAGAGTTAGAGGTTAGAGTCACCAAGAGTTAAAACTTAAAGTTACTACATAATGGGGTATATTGGCTTAATGCTTGATTTTTTCGTGGAAAAACTTCGCTAGTGGAGTAAACGATCGTCGAATTTTAATTCAAGCTTTTATAAAAATTCCGCGATCGTGGACTCCAAATTTCCGATCGCGGAATAGCGATAGCGGACCACCTATTTTTGGATCGCGTGCCCAGCACTGGTCATTTACGGACCACCCGAATCGCAATTTTTTTAACACCAAGTAGGCTATCTCAAACACGTCAGGAGCCAATAGTGAGCGCTGAAGCGTCTCGAACCTGTGATTCCTCGTTCCACTGCTGGGATAGATCAGAAGCCCAGTGCTCTCTGACTGAACTACGGAGATGAAACAGCTGATCACCTACACTACTTACCGTTCACCTACAATACAATTATTACCACCAACACAGCACGTAGATGCCTTCCTATTGATGTGTCTTACGAAAGGTTTGGACTATTTCAGCTATCAGAAGAGTGGACCCTTCACTAAGAAAAACAATCTGTGATAAGCATGGAGATTGATCCAAGCATGCTGGTAAGTACCTACCTTCTTTTTTTGTCATATCAAAACCAGTTTGTCTTATCAAGTACCTTTCTGCCACACAAAGGTGAATCCACATATGTCCCATATTGACCCTATTATACCGATGTTGATAAATCTTAGCGTGGCAGCTTTGTCCTAGTAGGGATTACAGTTTACAAATGTGATGTCTTAGGATGGTACAGGTCATTATTTATCATAAGAGTTACTGGGGGCAGGGGAGGCCCAACCTTCTGTTCTTCTGCAATATCTCCTAAATAAATAGAACATCGTCATCAAACTTTCGGTACCATCTATCACATCAATTTCACGCATATTGTCAAAAGAAAAAATGATGCTAAGATAAGATAGGTCAACTGAAGTGACATCAGAGTCATGTCATAATCTAATTTTGTGTTGTTGAAAAATAAGGAATTACGGAAAACGATGTCAAAGATCCATTTTTCAAGATATGTCACATTGTGTAATGTCAAATGACTCCAAATAAACTCAGCTATAAAATAATTTCTTGATTTTTCTATTTTGTAATGCAAGTTTTCAGAAATCCTAACATTTTTGGTAAAAAAGTAGTGTTTTTTATCAATAATTATACGTAGCTAGTAGCTATTGACCACTGCTGCTTATGTTTCGCTGCTTCACAGCAGGGAGCAGGCGGAGGCGGTTCTGCCCAGAATGCGCAGAAGCAGAAGGAAGCCATGGCCAAGCAGGAGGAGATGAAGAACAGCATGCTGTCCAGTCTGCTGGATCAGAAGGCACGCGCCCGACGTAAGTGTCACTGCCAGTCCATAGGATCGCAGAAGGAAGCCTCCACTTGTTTGGAATCTGAAAATTGTGAATGTTTAGGTTGTCCGAAGGGGGTCTCGCAGGGGTCTAGAAGGCTGCCTTGCTCACCTTTTGCTTCTGCCGGCAGTGAACACCATCCTGCTGGCCAAACCGGAGAAGGGCGCTCAGCTGGAGGGCATGCTGGTGAACATGGCGCGCTCGGGCCAGATCCAGCAGCGGCTGACCGAGCCCGAGCTGGTCGGCCTGCTGGAGAGGGTCAGTGACTCGGTCGGTGGACGCGCCTCCGCCAAGGTCAAGGTCAGCTCTCGCCGGGCGGGCATGTGCGTGCGCGGGACAGACGTGGCACGCTTACCTGCTGATTTGCTTAGTGTTTTATGGTTATCGATATGTTAAATTTTCAGAGGCATACGTGTGACATGCGACATTGCCACGATTAAAGTGATGAGTGGTGTTGACTTTTGGATGATAAT
>JARBER010198969.1:0-14516 GCA_030265075.1 Balanus glandula | reverse complement strand
TATACATACATGACATCATACCAATGCGGCCGTGACTCCGCCCCCCCCCCTTCTCCTCACGGGCCGGGGGCGGGGCACGCTGACAGTGCGGCGCGCGGCGCAGGCGGCGGAGCTGAGCGAGGCGTCAGTGGAGCTCGGAGTGGAACGACAGAGCGCTGCGGGTACTGCAGTCAGTCGGGTCGCAGTGGCCGCCGGAGAAGTGTCGGTGACGGTGGGAGACCCAGATCCAGCCGAGAGGAGACGCAGAGCAGTGCGAGACGCGCAGCAACGCAGCAACCAGTGGAGGTGGGTGCCGAGGGATGATAAGACAGGTTTTGTTACCACATGTTTTGTGTTATCATTGTTTTTGGTCCGCTGGTTTGTAGGTGCATAGTTTAAGTTAATAGTTCAGCGCGGACCAAACATTGGTACATCGGCTTCACCACAACCTCACTCAGTCGTCGGATAACTATGCACCTACAGACTGGTGCAGCAAGAACTCGCCAAAAATACCACGTCACTCCGCACCCACCAGAAACGACGTTACAGAAAACATCCGCATTCTCACCGTAGCTTGCGCGTGCTCGTGCGCGCGCGTGGGTGTGGGTGTGTGCGCATGCAGGTGAGGCGATACTTACCTATCGTGTGGCGGCGCATGGTGATATGGGGGCAAGGTGGGAGTTTGCTAATGTGGCAGCCAACTTATCTCAAGGTGACTTGTCAGGATGAAAGTGATCCTTGCTATTCGAGTGCATATGAACTGTCTAATCACGGAACACATCACAGCTTGTCAATATTCACAATTAGTATCAGGGAACTGAAATAATATGTAGCTGCAAGGCATGTTAATCAAAATAAAAAATAGACGAGCGCTTGCGTAGTATTTATTGCTGGACGCGCCGAAGGTGAGTTCAATAATATATCTTTCAGGCGAGAGTTCATTAAATATTGTGTCATGCAAATGTTCAAAACTAATACAGTAGCCGTTTTCACAATGAGTTTTTGCACTGGGAGGATAACATTTTTCAGGTTTATTTAAAGGGTTGTATTGATGTTTTTTTGATGTTTTGATGTTTTGGTAAATGCAATCAAAGATGAACTTGTACATACAATGCGTTACTAAAAACGAATGGAATTCCTGAAGCTTTTTTACCAAAACATAAAACAATTAAAACCTTAGAAATGTTATCCTCACAGCGGGAAAATCTGAAATCCACCGCGAAAACAGGTAAATTAGCTTTGTGGACGGGCGCGACAAAGTTCACAGTTTGTGGCCGAGGCAAAGTCGAGGCCTCAAACTGAATTTTGAAGCCCGAGTGCACAAAGCGATTTTGTGCAGCTACAGTGCGCGATAGATAAAAATGAAGTGTACTAATTAAGGTATATTTAAGTCTGTCATTTTCATTCCGGAGTACAAAACTCAAGCCACGTGACTTTCAATATCAAACCCCGCCACAAACTACTTTTTGTAACATTTTCACCAAGGCACATGAGTCAATGGTAAAAAAACATCAGCTGCAGGTGCACTAAACATGGTATAATCCCAAAACAAACATGTTATTGCATCCTGTTGACTTGTGCAGTCCATCATCACTTCCGGTGGTGCTTTCTATTGGCCTGAGCATAAGGATCCATAAACAAACGCATTTATTGGTAAACTATGTTTAGTGCACGGCCGAAAGTAGATTATTCATTGGCCGTGTGCTAAATGTATGTAGTCCATAAACATATCTGTTAATGCACCGTCGGGAGTGATAATGTACTGCTGCATTGAGCTCTCGAAAAATACGTACTTGTCTACTAAACAGCTAATCATCGGCCATGCACTAAATTATTTTATGCACTCGCGGCATTAAAGATTCAGCTTATCAACTCACCTTACGGCTCGTTGATAAACATAATCTTTAATACCACTCGTGCATATAAGTATAATAATTTCAAAGAGAAATTAACCATCTTTATGATACATGTAAAATATAAGGTCTTATGATAATATTTCGGTGCTCAAATACACTTGTGGTATAAATACTGACCATTTTATAATAATGTTGTGTTAACACCACCATACCATCAACACCGGAGATATTGATTATTCAGCGATGCAAACTTATATTGCTGAAAAGCAGAATTAATTCTGACCAATACCTACGGAAATGCATTCATATTGATTAAAATAAAAGTTGAAAACAAACGTTTTATTAAACGCTGTAACACAAATTTAGGGCGGATTAATTTACGTCCACAAAACTGTCAATAGCATAACAGCAATACAAATTCGGCCCTTTACTGCAGTGGCCTGATTTTGGTGTCAAATCCAGGAAACTGTTATCTATGATGTTGCATATCATAATGTATATATGATATATACAACTTTTACGGTGTTAGGTAGGTTATTTTGCTATTCTTAACAATGCCACTAGCAATGCTTTCTTCCAGTTTAGTACGACCCACTTGTACTCGCTTAATTGATTCGTTAATATTTATTATAGGTAAATGCATATTATAATTATGAAAGCACGCATGTCTTCAGGAAGTATAAACTCGCTCTGAAATGGGAACGAAACGCTGCAAGTCTTATCATAGTGGATTTTTTTCTGCATTGGAGACGAAGGTCACTGGTCGCTAATCTACTACGCATTACTGGAAAGTATTTTCCTGGGCGGGGCGTGTCCACTGCATAGCTCTCACACGGACGTGACCAGGAATATTTGCTATCGAGCACAACATTCGCGTAAGTGGGAACATAAAAAAGCAATGGACGTATGTATAAAACGGCCAGCAAGCAGCCCCGTGTATCAGTAGCTGCAGTCTCAACGCGGGGTACTGCCACCACTTCACCAATCTCCAACATGAAGGTAAGTCCAGACTCAGGATTCTCAACTGATATTCAAAATGTTATTTATGTTATAAATTGTTCATTCAGGTACTCACTCGCTAATTGCAAATTGAGTATTGTCTTTTGATTGAGTAGAGAAGTCTTGTAATTCATGCTCTTCAAAAATGGCATGTTCAATGTTCATCTTCGGTCGTATCGCTGCGACATCAAATTCACGGGCTAGGGAATGCATTTGACAAGAGCTGGTATGTGTTCGGAATAGAAAATTGTCGATAGACGTCAGTAAACAGTAGCTTATGCCTTACGCGGTGTTATCAAATGCATCTCGAGCTAGTTCCGCTCAGATATTTTTACGAAACTTATTTTCGCGTTTTGGACAAAGGAACGGGTTGAGAAAAGTGCAAACGTCCAATACAATACAAAAGGTTATATCAATATATCCTCGCCAAAAATTACAGAGGAAAAACGCTGAGCGGCAGCAGCAATAGCGCGGGCCTACCGACTGAAAGGCGTCAGATGCGTGATTTGCTTTGCCTTATGAGCGCAGCATTTGCCGACGTCGCGGAAGGCTGGTACCGAAAGTAGATCGGGAAAATATCCATATTTTACGAAAAATCGCAAATGGTCACTATCTGGCATCCAACTTTTTGCCGTGTAAACAGTATTAATATCGCACCTGACTTATATGAGTTAAAAATGCATAATTCATGGAAGCTATGTGCTTATACATTGTAGCTCTTCATGATGATTTGGCTTTGGGGCGCCACAACGTATACGATCTCTATGGCCACAACTGCTGCATAGATTGTATGGCTGAGATAAAAGCAGCTCCATAGACTGCGCTATGACGCAGTGTCGATCAGGTCGAACCCTCACAGCTTGTGCATCAAGAATACAGGCACTTTGCCAAACATTCACATTAATAACCGTGTAGATTTCATCAGCGTAATTTCGGCTTGCCAAACTATACCGCAGCACAAAGGACTAGTCACTAATGATTTACTGAGCTGTGAAGTGCTGCCTCTATCATACTAAGTTGTATCTCGTTTCAGCTTGTGATCCTCTTCGCTCTGGTGGCCGCTGCAGCTGCCAGCTATTACGGGAATAACGGCTACTACAACAACTACTACTACCCCAGCTTCTCCTCTAGCTACTTCCGCAGGAGCTATAACTATCCTGGGTACTACAACAACGGTTACTACAACAACGGATACTACAACAACGGGTACTACAACAACGGGTACTACAACAACGGGTACTACAACAACCGGTACTACGGAAACTATGGCAACCGTTTCTTCGGAAACGGATTGTATGGCAACCGCTTCTTCGGAAACGGATTGTTTGGTAACCGTTTCTTTGGAAACGGATATGGCTACAATAACTACGGCGGATACTTCTAAGACCAATGATTCATTGGCGGCAACAGATCCTTCGGCGCTGGACTCTGGCATTGACTGCAAATGGTTTTCGGGAAGGTATTAGTGGCAGCAAATAGATTTTCTGTGAAATATCTAGGACGCTATGATGTAACTACTTTTGTTTTGCAAATTATATAAATTGCTCAGTGTTTGTGTTGTAACTGGAAGTTGCTTTCAATAAATGTGCATAGCTCGCAACCTCTTTTGAAATGCAAACAATACACTATCTATTTCCACGACCGATTTGTGCTGTGGGGACAATATTTTTTAAGAATAGCAATGTATCATCTTTCGGTAAACAAGGCTCAAGATGAACTTTTACTTTCCAGTTTTTGCTAAGAAAAATAGCTGGACAAGTTCATCCTGAATGTTATCTACCAGATCATCAAGCAATTATATTCTTAAAAACGTTATCCTCGCCGCGCAAAAATATATTGTGAAAGCGACTGTTAATATTTGGCACATAAAAGCAGTTGTTATTCCTCCCGTAAAGATCAACGAATGTCTTAAAAACGATTGCAGCTATCAACATCAAATTTCAGTACTGTTTGGGTAACGCTTTCACCTGTGGTAAACGTGAAGGAATGTGTTAGATTTGTTTTTAGTTATAGTAAATTTACTGGCGTTACATACACACGATTCTGTCACGACTACCAGCTAAAGTTGTGCACACCGTACAGATGCCATGTTATGAAGCAAATGGATTATGGAATCCGAAAAAGTTAAAGACAGACCAGGATATGAACTTGGCTACAATATTGCATATCAGAACTGCTAAAAAGTTTTGACTGACAAAAATATCAAAAAAAAATTGCGAACAACATGACCGTACAATCTGCCGTACATCTAATTCTGGTACCAAAATTCTCGTAGAAAGTAACTCAGCGGATATATGTCAGAGCACTGAATATAGGCATCTACTACTAAACAAATCTCAAAATGAGATTATCTTTTTTTGATGGAGGTGACATATAAAGCATGAGTAACTAAAAATGTAATATTTGATATTGTTTTGTTGCCTGGTATTGACTAGATACAAACAAATAAATAGCGGCGCTTAAGAAAAAATGGTCCAGAAATATGTCTTTATTAGACCTATACATTTATCTATTTAAACTTTGACATGTGACCTGACCTTCACTTTTCTTGGCATTGACTTAACGTATCTGAAGTCAAAACTCAGAGGGTAGGTAAAATGAGTATTTCCATTCAGTTTGAGGGGTAAACGCGTCAATAAAACATTTGTTACAAGACTGTCGTAGATGTGTTGTGCATAGTGCTCTACTATAGTGATAACCCGTACTAACCGTGATCGGATCTGATTAGCCTTCCACTGTAATGAAGTGATTTAAAAAGTATCCATAAACTCATTTTTTTGGTAAAGCATTACTTTACACCTCCATCTATCATCTTGCTTCTATTTATGTTTTATATACAACGCAACTTGTCCAAAACTGCACTTCTCAAAGCTGTCCAAAACTAAGTTCAAAGCACGGCCATATAATACTGGTTCAAAACTAAAAAAGTTCCTAATCTTTGAAGTATTTGAAGATCCATGCCATCAAGGATGTGCTCATTTTTATGTTGTGATATGCTTTTACAGTTTTGTAGCATAGATATCAGGCACGCCTCAAATAGTAATATATATTTCGACCTGCTGACCATGATCTTAAACTTAAACAATTTTCTCTTTTTAGCTTAGAAAATTAAATTCTTAAAAAATTCACGTTATAAGGTCATACGGACGTTACATTTTGACATCCTTAATCCTTTAAGACCATTTAAAAGTACTAAATTGGTCGGTAACGTTTCGTACCAGCGCGGTTCCCTTCTTTCGAACTGATATTTAACTTGAAAGGTTATGACCTGAAATCGTGAATTACATGCGGAAGCTCGATTTTGACCTCCCAAGGCACTTGAGACCATTCAAAACAAATCAGTCGGTATCTTTAGACTCCAGCGCGATCTCCTTCGTTTGACCTAATACTTGACCTGGAACGTCATGACTTAAAATGATGAATTGCATGCAGATGTCGATCTACCAAACCACTCAAGACCATTTCAAAGCAATTAGTCGGTATTTTTAGGCTACAGTGTGACCCCTTTTGCTTTACCGAATATTTGACCTTGGAAGGTCGAATGTGAAACATCAGGTCACTAGATGGGCTAGTGATGGATCTAGTGGCGTAATAAAATGATAAGTAGAGCCCTTCATGGAATGGAAATTCCATATGAATATGGAAATGGAATGGAAATGGATGGAAATGGGACAACTTTTGGGGGAATACATGGAAATGGAATGGATTTGGATTGGAATGAGACAGACTTTACCCTTTTTTTAGCACTAAAAACCGTTAAATATGCTTAATTTTGTGGAAATGGATGGAAATGGGAGCCCAATTAAATATGAATATGGAACGGAATGGATTTGGATCTGGCTGAATGGAATGGAATGGGATTGGAGCAGAAAATATGTCCCATGAAAGGCTCTAATGATAAGTGAGTGTCAAATTCGAATTTGTAGTATTAAAACTGTCCTAATAAAAACACTCAAATTCAAAAAGGTCATGTCAAGTAATCTGAGGTCATTGACTGTGGTTGACTTGTGACCACGTGGCCGTGAATGACCCCATTACACGTGTAGATGTATACACGTGTATACGTTAACATAGCATAACGCTGAATCGCTGTCAAATTTTACATCAGTGTCACAATGCACTATAAACTGTCAGAAGCCAAATAAAAGACAGCTTAGTTCATAGGTCATTGACCTCATTTGGCCTGTGAAAGGATTAACCGAGGTCACGAACTCTTTGGAAGTCATCAATGTTACGCTATGACACCGTTGCAGTTTCTGAACCTCAAAAACTCGGAAACAGCACACGTTTCCAGCATAGATACAACGGATGCCATTTGCGCGTGGCATGACCTTGAAAAACAGGTCAACGGTCAAATGTCATGATATATTTTTATCAAAATTTAAGGTATGTGTCAAACTTTTCAAAAGTATGGTGACCATATTTTCCTCGCAATCGGTTGATATTTACGCGAGTTACTTATGCGAAACCACTGGGGACCACTCGCCCCCCCCCCCCTACAGTGGCGAGTACTAAAATAAATTAGTAATGAGCTCACTCCTGATATATCGGGATGAGCTAAAACTAGTCTGCTTTGAATTCCGAGGCATGCAGCACCGATTATCTAGTTAGAGGTACCAGCCGACATAACATCTGTGGGAGGCTGTACAATTGCATAGCCACATGACACAATTTACCACCAGATACAGGGACAAGGTATACTATAAACTACATAACAACAGGGTTCAAGACAACTACATCAAATACTGCAGCGTCCACCAACACCAACCATCTACATGGAAGATAAACATTACTATTTCGTAGCGGAACGAATTTTGCATACATGTGTAGTCGGGGCGCGCCGGCAGCCCCTGTTGCCGCCCGGCGCCCGCCGCCCGGCGCTCCCCTCCCGGCACTGCGGGTTGCCTACCTGCCGGGGGCCGTCTGGGCCGCGACCGGACGGGCGGGGATTGTGCGCGCCGGGTCAGACTGGAGCCGGCGCTGTGCACGCGCGGAGGTGCTGTGATCGTGTCCGCTGAGGTGCCGACTGAATACAGAGTCGGAATCTACTCTCGAGTATTATCTTGCCATAGACTCAGAGTAAAGGAGTCTATATTGGTGACAGCGGCTTACGCAAGACCCCGCCCTTCTGAATGGGCTTGAAATATTGAGCATTAGCAAGATTTTGATCTTTAATTTCTTACTTCTGCCTTCTGCCCTGGTATTGTCGCACTTGATGCGTGACTGGGTTGGCAAGTGCCCAAGGTTATGCTGGTCTCTTGTGCTGGCTACTGCACAGCCGTGTCCTGTGTTCCGGCCTGCCACCAGATGCTGCTCGTCTTCTGCAATCCGAGGTTGGTGACACGCTGCTCCATGATTTCCGTTTGCGGTCGGACGATGCCGACTGTGACTGCCACGCCTGCTACTGCCGCTGCAGATCACCTGAGTGGTTGAGGCCTCGTCTTGCTGCCTACTTCTACAGACTGCAGTTGATGTTCAGCTCATCTTCCAGCTATTGATTGTTTTTCACAACTTACGGTGAAGTTTAAGGTACATTTTCATTTTCAAAGTTAAACGTACAGTTCCTTGTCCATGTCTTAAATAGGTGCCTTGGCTGCTCCTGTCCTTCCTTGCGCGAGCATTAGCCTGTTTTAAGCGGTGTCCTTTCCCTGTGAGCCATATCTTGTCCATTTGGTGAAGTTCTATTTTTTTAGCATTTTGTTATATTTTGTGATAACAGACAATAAGAATTAGTGTTAATTTTCGCTACGATGCCGGTTGATACGAAGCCACCAGACAGTAAGACTGCATCAGAGATGGCTGGTAGTGGCTCTGACCGTGGCTCTGCTCGTGTTGATGTTACGTCACTTCTCACTTTGCCTCATTTTGGAGGTGACGGCTCCCTGCGGAGGTTCTTGGATGATTATGACCGATATGCTCGCATTCAGGGATGGGATGAGGAACGTAAGCTTGATGTTCTGCCTTTGACGCTGTCCGGCATCGCCCGTGATGCTTTTGATGGGCTGCCCGCTTCTCAGACATGCTCTTTCTCCGGTGTTGTTGAGGGACTCAGTTCAGTGTTCACTAAAGCGTCAGTGACCGACCAGTATTTGGCGCTGCGTAATCTGCGCTACAGAGCCGGGGAGCCCCTGGATGCCTTCATTATTCGTTTCAAAAAGCTGATGAAACAGGCCTTCCCGACACAGGTGGACCTAGCTCCTCTCTTGTTTAGCCATTTCCTAGCCACCCTTCCACCAGAGTACAATGCTGCTATCATCGCTGACGGTGTCTCCACCTTTGATGCTGCAGTAAGCAAAGTTCGGAACATTCAAAGTTCCAAGATTTTTGCGGGTGCTAGCTCGTCGCCCACGTCTGCTCAGTCTCAGTCTGATCCTCCTCAGTCAACCCCTGTGCGTCACCTGGCTGCGGAGTCTTCTCTGATTGACGCGCTGAACCAGCGGGTTGCCGAGCTTGAGGCCCGCTTGGCGGCGGTAACCAGTCAGTCCGGGTCCCGTCCAGGTCAGGCCCCTCCCCCTCGTGCCAGACGTGAGAGTGGTGTCGGTGCCCCCGCGGATGTGGTGTGCTATTGCTGTGGTCGTGCTGGTCATGTCCGTAACAGGTGCCGTCTGCGAAACTGCAAGTGTTTTGTGTGCGGTGGAAATGGTCATATTGCTAAAGTGTGCCCACACAACAGTCAGGAAAACGGCCCCGGGTTCGGTCGTCAGCAAGGGGGCAGCGGTCGGACCCAGTAATACAGAATGAGAGGACAGTCCCCATCAGTGACACGATGCGCATTACAGGACATGTGTCAGGTGTCAAGTGTGAGTGTCTCCTTGATACCGGCAGCTCGATTAGCATTTTGCACAGCTCACTGCTTGATGTGCTCCCGAATGTGACCCTGAAACAAACTAGTGTGACGGCTAAGACTGCGTCAAAAGAGGAGTTGCCTTTGTTGGGACGAGTTGTTGTGCCATTCCAAGTCGGTGGTGTGACGTATCCCCTGCCTCTCTTTGTTTCTGATGCGACAGACGTGCCATGTTTATTAGGAGTTGATTTTTTGCAGCACTGCCCGTGCGTCATAGATTTAAGTAAGAAGCGTCTTGTGTTGGCACCCACCGTGTCTGTCCGCTCAGTTTCGGCGCAGGCTGTCTGCCTGGGCCGTGTGACTCTGAGCTGTGACCAAGTGATTGCACCTGGCAGTGAAGTGATGTTGAAGGGTTACGTGCCCAACTGTGACTATGTCGGCCCAGCACTGATCGAGCCGGGAGACTGTCTGTGTGGTGTCGAAGTGGTGCGGGCTGTTGTGAATGTTGACCGCACCCGTGTGCCTGTGATGGTGCGGAACGTGACTGCAGAGCCGGTCACAGTGTTCAAAAAACGTGAATTGGCGTCAGTTGAGGTGGGTTTTGTGGAGCAGGCGCCCGAGTTTACAGCTCCCATAGATGTTGATGTGGAGAAATTAACTAAGTTAGACCAATCCATCCTTACAAATGACCAGCGCGAGAGAGTTCACAAACTGTTGTCGAAATATGCTGACATGTTTGACGGCCATATCGGTTACACTGACGTAGTTACTCACGAGATTGACACTGCTGACCACCCGCCCATTAGACAGGCTCCCAGGCGTGTCCCGCCACACCTTGCAGCCGAGGTGAAGGCTCAGATCCGTGAGCTGGTGGACCAAGGGATTCTCGAGGAGTCCAACGGAACCTGGTCTTCGCCCATTGTGATGGTGCGAAAGAAAAGTGGGAAGTTTCGACTGGTTGCCGATTTGAGACGTTTGAATGCCTGTAGCAAAGTTCCCGTGTATCAAATTCCCCGTATCGATGACACTTTAGACGCACTGTCCGGCTCTGACACATTCTGCCACCTTGACATGAATAGTGCGTATTTTCAAATCGGTGTTGATGAAAAGGACAGAGATAAGACTACCATTGTAACCCCGTACGGATCGTACCGTTTCAAAAGAATGATTTTTGGTTTGGCAGGTGGACCGGCGACCTGTGCTCGTCTCCTTGACCGTGTACTGGGAGATATCACGCCTCAAGATTGTGTCTATTATTTTGATGATATTGTTGTCCATGGCAGAGGTGTGGAAGATGTGTTGACCAAGCTTGACAGGGTGCTGCAGAGGCTTCAGAGTGCAGGCCTTACCCTGAATTTGGAAAAGTGTTCGTTGTTTTGCAAAGAGGTAAAGTTTCTGGGACATGTGGTGTCGAGTAAGGGCGTAACGACTGATCCTGATAAAGTAACTAAGGTGGTTGATTGGCCTAACCCTCGGACGGTAAAGGAGCTGTCGAGTTTTTTGGGACTGGCCTCGTATTTCAGGAAGTTTGTGCGTAATTTCGCGGAAATAGCCGCTCCTCTGTTTCAGCTGACGCACAAAGATGCAGATTTTCAGTGGGGTGACCGAGAGCAAAGTGCGTTTGATCAGCTGAAGTGTGCGCTGACCAGTGCGCCTGTTGTCTCATTTCCCAGGTTTTCAGCTGGCGCTGGCAGGTTTAGGCTGGACACTGATGCTTCTGACGTTGGCATTGGTGCCACCCTTTTCCAGGAACAGGGTGGAGAGGACAAAGTGATTGCGTTTGCTTCCCACAGACTGTCCAGGGCACAGCGAAATTACAGCACGACACGAAAGGAGTTGTTGGCTTGTGTTATTTTTGTGCAACATTTTCGTCATTACTTACTCGGTAAGCATTTCGAGCTGAGGACTGACCACGCTAGTCTGCGCTGGCTGATTAATTTCAGGAACCCCACAGGCATACTGGCGAGGTGGCTCGAGATACTATCTGAGTTTGACTTTGAGATTA
This sequence comes from Balanus glandula, assembly GCA_030265075.1. NCBI lineage: Eukaryota > Metazoa > Arthropoda > Thecostraca > Balanomorpha > Balanidae > Balanus > Balanus glandula. Next base: position 2,893 of record JARBER010198969.1, on the reverse strand, counting down.
TGTTCCGGCCGGGCTGTGAGAATGTGCCGGCTGATGTGATGAGCCGACGGCCACCAACGACGTGTGATGCAGAGACCCAGACGACAGGTGAGAGTGTCCAGAGAGTGTCAACCAATTGTTGGTCGAACAGGTTCCTGCGTGACGAGCAGGATCAGGACCCTGCGATAGCAGACATCGCGAGACACCTGTCTGCAGGTAAGAGACCGAGATCTACCAGTGTAGTGCCCGCCGCCGTGCCACTACTGAGGCAGTGGCACCGTCTGAAAATACTGGATGGTGTAGTGTTCCGTGTGTATCGAGCGTGTGCAGGCGGGGAGGAGCAGCTGCAGCTGGTCGTGCCACAGCAGCTGATACCCGGCGTGCTGACCTCGCTGCACGCTGGTCCAGCTGGAGGTCATTACGGTGCCGAAGCGTTAACTGCGACCGCCAGACGTGAGTTTTGGTGGCCTCATATGGACGTGTCTGTCAAAGAGTTTTGTACCCGATGTGACCGCTGTAACACTCGTGCTACCCCTGTGCCACGACCGAGAGCATCAATGGGTGAGTTGTACGCGGAGGAGCCACTTGAAACTATCTCAATCGATTTTCTGTCTGGCCTCCCGACCACAGCACAGGGTAATCGCCACTTACTGGTAATTGTTGACCATTTTACCAGGTGGTGCGAGGTGTTCCCCGTTCCCGACATGAAGGCAACCACAGTCGCGGACGTGCTAGTAAATCAGTTTGTTGCTCGATTCGGCTGTCCGAGACGCATTCATTCTGACAACGCTGCGAATTTCACAGGAACATTGATCGTGGAGATGTGTCGTCTGTTGGGCATTGACAAAACAAAGATTTCGCCTTACCACCCTGAGGGTAATTCAAAGTGTGAGCGTATGATGCGGACGATATTGAGCATGCTTGCCAAGTATTTGGACGGTAATCATGATGACTGGGACGTCCATCTACCGCTTCTTATGTTGGGTTACCGGGCTAACGTGCACTCTTCACTGGGTCACTCACCTTATTTCATGTTATTTGGAAGGAAGCCGACGATGCCTGCTACGCTCCAATTTCAGGTTCCGTCAACTATGACAAAGACTCCCACTGTGACTGAATATCTCAACAAACTAACAAAGCGTCTGAAACTAGCACATGACATATCGATCCAAGTGTCTAACAGCCGCCATCAGCGCAACAAAAAGCTGTATGAAAAGAAACTAACACAGCATCAGTTTGAAATAGGTGACCCTGTTTACTTGTTTAAAAGTGTGGTACCTCGTGGCGAGTATTACAAGTTTGTGAGACCCTGGAAGGCAGCAATCGTGACTGCCAAACTGTCTGACCTGAATTATAGGGTTCGTCTGCTGGGTAGCAGAAAGCCGGTTATTGTTCACCATAACAGGTTGAAGCCCAGACCCGACGGCCCTGTAGATCCAGTTCCGACCTGTGACCTTACGTTTTCAGCACCAGAGACTCCGGACGTGTCTGTCGAGTCGAGAGTTTGTCCTGCAGGTGCCGCTCCGACAGGTGACCTGGCGAGCGGAGCGTCTGAGGCAGAGTCAGTGAGCGGGCCTCTCTCACCGACTGTGTGGCCAGCTCAGATGGGTGATGATTACGTCCCGTCTGTGCCCTCTGTGGAGACTGTGCCAGTGATGATTGAGCCGTTTCAGGACTCAACGGGAGCCAGTGACAGTGTGCCGGCTGACAGTGACGTGCTGACGGACGCGTCAGATACTAGAGCCGAGTCGATCGCTGTAGTCCCTCCCCATGATAGTGAAGTTCCTGACACTGTGCCTGATGCTGTTGGTGTGTCGGAAATGACCGATACTGTACCAGAGTTGGACACGATTGTGACACCTGTGCCGGCACCACGACGCAGTTCTCGAGTGTCCAAGCCCGTGGATAGATATGCTCCCACATGATGTGACAGACGATTTGCTGTTTGTGATCTTTTCCATACTGTGCTGTGTCTGTGAGATGTCGGTCGTTGTTTGGATTTGGTCAGTGCTGTGCAGTAACAGAGGCAGATTGACGCGTTTGATATTGGTGTGGCACCCATGTGACGTCTGATTGGCCATGACGAAGTCACTTGTTTTCCTGTTAACGGGGATAATGCAGAGCACCATTGACGTGGATATTGCAGCTTCTGAATGAGACGCAGTTCATTCATCCTTTTCCGGCAGCCACCGCCATCTCATCCTCAGGCCAGAGGTCAACAATTAATTTGTGTTTTCTTGTAAACGCATAAAGGCACCAGGCAACCCTCTGCTTCTTTAGCCGCGTGAGTGCGACTTATTGTGTGCCGAAATGGTGACTGAGTGTACACTGTACATAGCTTGTGTTGGTTGGTTTTTAATCCCCGTCGCAAGAGCTGCCCGCAGTGCTGTTGCGGCTGGCTACTGGCGCGGCTGATGCCGCGAGGCTCTGGCCTGCCTCGGCGTTCCTCGCAGAGCTGCGCTCCAGCGGCTGGCGCAGTCGGCACGTCTCTGCCGACGTACTGCGCTGTGCCTCACTGCTCTGCGCCGCGCGTCTCGGACGCGCCTCGCCGAGCTACCTCCGGCGGCTGGCGCGGCTGGTGCACCCTGCCGACGTACTGCGGTGTCCCTCGCTGCTCTGCGCCTCGCCGAGCTACCTCGCGGCGACTGACGCGGCTGGTGCACCCTGCCGACGTACTGCGGTGTGCTTCGCTGCCCTGTACTCGGGCTGCGGGGTCGTCGCCTGGCGTCGCGTTGGCCTGTGGTGTTCAGTGTTCATGAAATGTTTTTTCGGTGTTGGTTAATTGGATGTCATTGAGCGTGTTTTTTTTTTTGGTGAATCGAGTGTAGTCGGGGCGCGCCGGCAGCCCCTGTTGCCGCCCGGCGCCCGCCGCCCGGCGCTCCCCTCCCGGCACTGCGGGTTGCCTACCTGCCGG
>JARBER010198859.1:0-14519 GCA_030265075.1 Balanus glandula | reverse complement strand
TTGGGGTCATCAGAGGTCACCATCACTTATTTGACAATAACTCGCGATATATTGAAGATAGAGAAATGAAACCGACGTCATTGTGTTTGTCTCGTCAAGACGCGTCTTCGAATATACAACATGACTTACTTGGGCTACCACTTGGACTTGACCTGAGGTCAAGTTTTAAATTGACCTGGTGAGGTCAATATATATATATATATATATATATATATGTCGAATTGTCTTGACGAGACAAACACGATGGCGTAAACAGTATTCCTTTATCTTCTTTAGGAAAAATGTTATGAGGGAGCAACTATTTTGCCCAAAAAACTGCATTTTTGGCATATATGACCTCTGGAGCTTAAAATATTGATCTGATGTAAATTTCGATATTACGTTGCGGATCGCAAATTTCAATAGCTAGCGATTGCTTTTTTCTGTTTGTTTCCACCTATTATAGTTTTTGAGATATATGACATTGTCTGGAGCAGAGTCATAAAACAGGAAAAAAACAGGAAAATTTAACCTTTGATGACCTCTGGTGATCTAAAATTGAGCCCAACCAAAAAAATGATAATACACTTTCGATGGAACGTGTATCGAGCTATCTAACAGCGTTTTCCGCTTGTCGCTACGTTGTGTAGTTTTCGAGATCTCTGGGGGGCGGCGGTTATCAACTGTATTCAACTGGTGTTATGGTTGGTTCGTGTTCGGCGCAGACCCCCTACAGTGCGCGGGTTAAGACCCTCCCCGTAGGGCGAGGGATACAGCCAATCACTCCCGGTATCAGCACTAAGGTGCACTTCCGCCCGCGCATCAGGCGTAGAATCGCCCCTCGTGACTTGCGAGTTGAGCACTGCGCTCCGCCGACCCGGCTTACGGAGTCATTTTTCGGCCAGTCACGGACTAACGGTGCTCGCTTCTGGGCCAAACTAGCTCTGTCAGATTGATGATGGGAAACTAGCTCTGCATACCTGTCTAGTCAACAATCAACTCTGTCTAGTTGTCCAAGGAGATAATTTTAACCGGTAGTGCCCCATCTTAGGTACCAACTGCCTCGTAACCCGGTAGTTCCCCACCTCAGGTACCGACTGTCTCGTAACCCGGTAGTTCCCCATCTCACGTACGACTGTCTCGTAACTTGGCAGTCGGTAGCTGAGATGGGGCACTACCGGGGACCTACGCAGTCGGTGTCGGAGAGAGCCGTCAGTCCTGAGATCGGCACCTGCTTGGCCGCCGCGGCGCCTCAGGTTGTCAAGGTATAATCATCGGCGGCCAGGCCGGGTCAACGTCCTGTGCAGCCTCCTACATAACCAGGACGCGTTAACGTCCTGTGTAGCCTCCTATAAAACCTTGATGCAGCCCCGCTGCTCTTACAGCTGCTCTCCGGACGGTGAAGATTGCACATTAATCCTGGTGTACTGCGAAGAGACATTCGTGCCACAAAATGAAACAGGTAAGAGCGCCTCTCAAACGCTAAAGGTTACCCAATGCCGTGAATGCATAAAACCTTACGCCAAGCCGTGTTCAGAGCGCCATGCACACGCATTAAACCGCGCCCCGCTGGGGGAAGCAATATTTGCCCCCCCCCCCTCCCATAATTTCTCAAAACTCCAAAACTATACCAGATATCAACGCGAAACTTTCAGTACCTTAGCAAGCATTAATTTCACTTCTTCATAGAAAATTGTGATGCAATTAATCGATTTTTTTTAGATAAGGACGTCTTAATGACGTCATGTCAAGCCATTTTTGATGAAAAACCAACAAATGTTAGGAAAATCGTAGAAATTTAACAAATACAGCAAACAGCAATAAAAAAACGGCAAAAGAACAAAACAAAATACTCTATAAAACAATTTTCTCGGATTTTCACAATTTTGAGTTAATGACCCCAAAAATTTCACAAAATAATTTTTTTCTAAAACAAATATTAAAAAACATCCATTTTTCAAACTTTTAACAAATCAGAAATACATGTGTAAGAAATTCGTGTAAACAATATTTACACCTATTTTAAAGCCAATTACTCTATATTTGTCTGACTTATGGCTCCCTAGGTGTTCGTAACTCATGACGTCATTTTTCAAAATGGCTATTTTGTTTTTTTCTACCAGATATAGGCAAATAAAATTCACTGCTGTATTCCTGAAACAGAAAAGGTCCATATTTTTGTTTTATTAAGGCTTATCAATTTCAAAATTTGACCTTATTTGTCCTGATATTGAACTTCCATGGGGTCAAGCTGTAAAAATGAATGATGATATCGAATTATACGTATACAACTACTCACATAACATGTATTGCATCACTTTCGTAGACCCTTTTCCCTACAGTCATCTTGTGTGACCTGACTTTGACCTTGACCCTTGCTTATTGTTTCCCTTCTGCCTAATGCAGGAGATGCGTTATACCTTTGAGACCACTCAGTGAGATATTGGTCCTAATTTTGAGCTTTAAACGGAATATTGTGCCCCAAAACAAAAATATCAAACATTTTGCGATTGATCTGACCGTGACCTGACATATGACCTTTTTTCGGAAAATGGTAAGCGTGCTGTGAACGCAGCTCATTGAGAGCTTTCGAGTGCCGCCTTGCACGTTGCGCTGCGGCTATTGGTTCGGGAGATAACCAGCTGGGGCAATATATGCCCTCCCCCCCAGCGGGGCGCGTTCGGCTGGAGACACCAGCGGGGTGCGGGTTAAGCGACCCCCTCATATTTCATATCAAAGTGTCGCCGTCAATGAGCCATTATCGTAGTCAATGTCAGAACCGACGAAATGTAAACACGACGCTAAGAGAACAGTCTTGTCAGGAACCTTGCTTCAGCATCTCAAGCATTCGTAACATGGATACTAATAGGGTCAAAATATAAACATAACAACTTCCTATTGCAAACTCATCGTCTTTATTAGTCTAAAGTGTGGCGCCATGGCATATAATATAAAATACGACGCCAAATCAACAGCTTATGGCAACTCTTGCTAGGATACACTAGTCGTTCTGAGCCTCGACAATTAGACACTCGATATGTGCACTCTGCCGGTTTTTCACTAGCGGAGCAGACGTTTTTACGGTGAAAAACTACTTCCTTTCATGTCCTGGACGATTTTGACCACTTTATGAAAATCGCGTTTTTAAGCTCAGTAGGGGTTTTTGGCTCCCAGATATCGTATCTTTGAAATAGCCACATATGAAAAACTGGTAGGTTGAGCCCAGGACTTAATTCACGACCTGCTGAGCCTCTGTGACAACTTTGACCTGGTGGAAGAGGGGAGCAAAATGACCCCCTAGTAACTCGAAAACTAAAAGCACTTAAAAGACGCGGAAAAATACGTTCAAATGCGCTCAGGAAACGAACTTGTAGTTTATTTAATACATTTGTCATGGGGTCATATTTGAGGTCACCAGAGGTCAAAGAAAATCATATTTTCAAGATTTAGGACATCGCCTCATGTATTCCCATATTGCTCGAAAACTAAATTTGGTAAAACAAACGATCCTCCTTAGTCCGCCCCTGTAGCTCAGTCGGTAGAGCGCTGGGCTTGTGAACCAGCCGTTAGTGAGAGACCGGTTCGAGTCGCTTCGGCGCTCGCTATTTGCTCCAGACTGAGATGGCCTGTGGTCGGTGGCAGCAGCCGCACTGAAGGCCAGCTGACGTCTGTGAGCGGGGTGGACTGTGTCCGACTATGTGGACACGTTTAACTTTCGCCTCTGAATTCTGCTGACTGCCTGGAATTTCCCGACCGGACGGTTGAGGTCAGGGCCTGCGCAACAAGCTCTGCTTAGCGCAGGCTCTGACTTTGCCTCTGAATGTATTCGTCAAGCCATTTATTCAAAACGTTCGGACTACATTTTTTTTAAAGATCAAAAGACATTCGCAGCAAAATAAAATTTGCTTTCGCGAGTATGCCGTTAATTTGACTTCAGGTTAATAATAAAGGCTATAGAAGTCATAGAAGTCAAAAATGGCACTTCGACTTAAAAAATGACCTGATTGCAGGTCACTGATATCCAAATTCCGAGATATCCGAATTGTAAGTTCTGATGCTGTCATGAAACCATGTGAGTTTCAAACTGATCCGTGATAAAACCTAGCTTTCACACAGCTTCAAACTTTTCGAAGGTAGGATTACTTGACCAAGTCTGGTGAACTGACCTGAGATGACCTGCATATTGTTTTTATCAAAGTTGTTGGAATTGATGAACAAGCAGACAGGCGAAAATCAGGAGGCGCTGCGCGCCAAAGTTTGTTCTTTATCTGCGAAAAACCTGGGGCGGGAGCGTACAAGGACCCGCGGCACGGCGCGGGTTAACGGAACAAAATACATCCCTGTAATATAACATGTTGGTGGTCAAACAGCACACATGATAAATGCTGATACGAATTTCGGCTGTGTACAAGCACATGCATGCTAGATTATGAACCCCAATAGCAGATACTCATAAAAACGTTTTCCCTTTTCCAGATTTTTGCGATGTGTACTTGCCTGGCTGTGGCAGTTGCCGTTGTCTCCGCAGCTGGGACTGCTGAATCAGGTTAGTTATAACTAAATCATCTCCGGACTACCAAGTCGTTCTAGGAGACAATACAAAAAGGATCTTCTCTGCATTGAAAAGATGATTTGAGGTAATGCTTGTTGGTACATATGTCCAAAAAGCTACGATGAGTGATTTTGAAATACGTTTTTATTGTGAACAGTCAAACATTGCAAACTCTCAAACAGGCCTTCATCGATCTTAATTAATGTGTTCGTAATTTATTAACGTAACTGAATTAACATAGCCTAATTTAACTAACCATACCTAACTAAATACGTAACACATTGTATTATTGTTGATGCAACGGTGAGCATGTTGAACGTAATACAACTCGTTGTATAATCATAACTGTTACTTTGGTAACGACGAAGGACGGAAAAAGCAGATATTTTGGGACAAGGTCGATTTAAGGTCATTAAGGTGACCTAGAAAGTCGCCAAATGGTCCTAAGCCTAAACTGATCGCACAATGTTGTACTTGCCTTATGACATGCTGCATTTTACCGTGTTTCTCTATGATAAATGGCTTAAAAGTTGGCAGGGGTCTTTTTGAACTCCCGCAGGATGTAGGTGAGAAATAGAAGATGAAAATTAGCTTACACTCGTCCTACAGCGAAAGTATGCAAAGATTATATGTAGACATGTCATCTAGAGCCCTTCATGGAATGGAAATTCCCATGGGAATTCCCATGGGAATGGGAGTGGGATAGAAATGGGAGAAACTTTGGGGAATTCATGGAAATGGAACGGAATTGGATTAAAATGAGACTGTCCATTTTCTTTTTTAGCACTAAAAACCGTTAAATATGCTGAATTTTGTGTAAATGGGATGGAAATGGGAGTCCAATTACACATGGAAATGGAACGAAACGGATTGGGATCTGGCTGAATGGGATGGAATGGAATGGGAACTGAAAACATGTCCCATGAAGGGCTCTAGATTACAGGCAGGGCACTACACAACAACAGGTTAGTCTCCTAAGCTACAATTGGAGAGTGGGTGTGAGATTCTTGAGTTGCAGTGAATATTCGATGCGAAATTATGCAGAATAGTCCGTGTTGATTCAAAAGAGATGGGGCATGATAGATAGTTAAAAAAATATAACGTACAATTACCTAATGTAGGTATAAAAATGTCTCTATAAAAAGAAAAACAATGAAATCACGTGTTTTCTTGGTAAGGCTCAAGTAGCGGTAGCGGAGTAGCGGAGTTGCGAGTAGCGGTTTCGTGATTTTGAAAAAGTAACGCTGGTAGCGATAGCGGTTTCCACTAGCGAAGGTAGCGGAGGTAGCTGTAGCGGTTTCCAAAATTTGGTAGCGGCGCCCACCTCTGTTCAAATTCATAATATATTTCGTTCGCGCACACTTATTCATCACCAACTACGACGTTTTACTGGTTTGGTAAAATGAAATGCCCGTGGGCCGAAAGCTTTGTCCAACCGACTTAGTATTGAGTCTCTGAGGGTTGCAATTTTTTTACCACACGCTCGCGCTTATGTTAAAAGCACCGGAGAGCACCGAGACCCCGAGCATAATTAGACGTATGATAATCGTTCGATTTTCCACTGTTGATTTTCGGTATCGGGCGAAAAATCCAGCATCGACCTCGGTCCTAAACAAATTTCATATCGGCCCCGTGTGGCATTTTATATGCTTGGCTGGTGCATGATGTAAAAATGACCAATTTGGTACCACAACGACAAAATTACAGATTACAACAATTCGTGAGGCAAAGCACAAAGCTGGAATAAATACAACGTTGGTGAGGCAGTTATCCCACCTGAAACACTGAAACACAGCTCTCGCGTTGAAATCGCGTCTCGCCCCATGGGCAAGGTCTCAAACAAATAGCGTCTCGCGTGTGAATCGCGTCTCGCTTGTACCTATATTGCGTCTCGCTCTGGAATCGCGTCGCATCAACATGAATGATACAAATGCAATTAGCATATAAAAAGTAATTTTAGTTATTTTACAAAGCGTATGCACCATTTAAGCATATTGCAAAAACAAAATATATAGTTAACTGCCTTTTGTTGACAATGAATCTAATTTGTTTGGATGATAGGAATATTAAATAATTACTCTGTATTCAATACTTCTGGTAACCATGGTTACGAACTACAACAATCAAAACAAACAAAGGAAACAATTGTGCCACTCGGGAGTCCGGAAGCGTCAAGAGAGTCGAAATAATGAAGTTTTGTCGGCTACTTCGTGCTGATTCTATCTAATCTATCGTCAGTTACCTACTCGTGATTTTTGTAGACAACCTTAAAACAAAATTCACCAACGTTGTAAGATGCTGCTTATTGGCTGCAAACTCAAGACTGACGCCAGCTGATACCATCTCGCGGCTGAATCGCAGGTATGGTGTCGAAAAGTTAAAACATAGCCTACTCTTCCGCTGGCATATCGCGGCCTCGACAAGAGACCCACGAGTCCGGCGCGATTCCGGTGCGATTCTGGAGCGGGACCGGTCGCGATTTCCGAGCGAGTCCGGAGCGATTTACTAGCGGAAAAAGTTACGTGTATTTGAATGGGAGCCGCGAGACGCGATTTGAACGCGAGAGGTGCTGTGTTTCAGCCTTTAAAAAGGAACTCCATCCTGTATCCATACGGCACACAACAGATCGTACATCAAACACGCATTACAAAGCAGATATGCACATTGCAGAGCTATAACTAATAGCCAACTTTCGAAGTAAACAGGTCAGCTTTAGCTCCAACACGGCAGCAGACCAGTGATGCCTCCCGGCTCTGGTCGGCGCCCTAGAGCTTAGCGCGTTTGCCGCCTATGCCGCAGCTTGCAGCGGCCACCAGCTCGTCGGCCTCGTCCTCCCAGTGGTCCTCCTCGAGTCGCCAGTAGCGGCGCGCCGCCCACAGGCAGCCGTCTTTGATCACCTGCGCCGTGGAGAGCACCGACACGCCGAGCAGCAGCCCGAGCAGGCCGCCGACGTCCGCCAGGAACTGGATGCCCGTGTAGGCGCGGTACTGGGCAGCGCTCGCCGTCAGCCCGGTCGGGTAGTAGATCTGCACCTGGCTGATGTTGTTGGTGAGGAGCTCGGCGGCGCCGCTGACCGACATGACGTACAGGCTGTAGAAGTTGTTCTGGCAGGGTCGGATGCAGCGGCCGAGGCAGACGCTGTAGAGCGCGTCCTCGCGGCGCACCACGCTGCTGAGCAGCGGCTCGAAGCTGGAGGCGTTGCTGCAGAGCGGCTGGCGGCCGGCGATCCAGGGCGGCCGGCAGCCGTACGTGGTCTGCAGACTGTCGGCGATGCAGTGGTAGTGGCACGAGGCGACGTTGTAGTTGGAGACGTCGGCGCACGACGCGTCCTGACGCTGCACCGACGCGTGGAAGCTGCTCTCCAGCTTGGCCTGCACGCGGTCGCCGGTGAGCACGCTGAGCGAGTCGTACCAGCCGAGCGACAGGTCGGACCAGTTGTACTTGGGGTCGTGCACGGTGACCGTCCAGCCCACGCCCATGCCGGGGCTGGCGTACTCGTGCGGCGCGCTGCGCAGGTACAGCTGGATGCCCGTTTCGACGCCCGGCTTGGGGTGGAGGTCGGCGCGTGGCCGGAGCGTTGTGCAGCCGCCCGACAGCGGCTGCAGCTGCCAGCTCAGCTCGAACGAGCGCAGCCCGCCGGCCAGCCCGGCCGACACCGGGCACACGCCGTCGTTGCGTCCGTCGCCCAGCTGGCAGGTCATGATGGTCTCCTGCGGCGAGTAGCTGGCCTCGGTCCAGAGCTGCTCCAGCGTCGCCGACTCCCACGGGAACCTGGCCCAGCGCGCCTGGAACGCGCGCGAGTTGCGGTCCCAGCTCTGGTTGTAGCGGCGCACCACCGACTGCTTGAAGCCCTCCATGTGGCAGACGGTGACGGCCGGGTAGTACATGGTCGTGTTGTAGACGCGGCGACTCTCGGTGCCGATCGGAGGGTTGGTCAGCGTCTGGATGCGGTCCACGATCTGCGCGATGAGCACGGCCACGCACAGCAGCGCCACCAGCAGCCAGACGAGCTGCAGCTGCAGGTGCAGGCCGCGCCGCGACAGCAGCCGGCGCCACAGCGGCTGACGGCCGCCCTTCGCAGCCGCCGCCGGCTTCCGGCAGCGCTGGGCAGAGGCCGCTGGCCGCGCCGGGCCGCCGGGCGCGCGGTCTCCGGGCCGGCCGCTGCGGATGATGATGGTGGTGTGGGGTCGGCGGGCGGACGCCGGCGGCTCCGGACAGCCCAGGTCCACCTCCTCGCCGCACCACTTGGAGGCGGCGCTGGTCGGTCGCTGCGGCACGCCCATGGTCCCGTCGCGGCGCCCCCTGGTGGCAGACTGGCGCCGCCGACTCCAGGATGTAGTTACCAGTCATTTCAGCGCAGACACCATTACACCCATTTAACGCCGATAAGGACTCGAGTGCGCGCACGGTAATGAAGCTAATAAATCACTCAGACCGCAACAAAACGCAATAGGCGGGTCGGCTGCGCGGGCCGGACAGCCCTGTTGTGTCCTTTGTCCCACCTTTCCAGAGAACATAAGCCGGTAAAGTTCGGAGTTGAAATTTGTCCGAAGAATGCCTTAATGACCAGAGGCTTTCAACTACAAACTGCAGAGCGAATGATGCAATCGAACGTCAAAGGAAGGGCCAGGTGTCAGGTTCACACAGTCTGAACATGTATGTGGATCACAAGAACAAGAACGGGTGCGATTCAGTGTCTAACACGTGTATTCATGGAATGGATTTGTAATTGCATAAAGTAGTACTAGTCATGGATTGATCCGCTTAGAAGTTAGTGTTGTGACAAGCGAAATGAATGCTCGTGTATGTGATAGGTAGATCCTATTAAAGTGACTACATGGAAACCATGTGCATCTTTTCCCACGGGCGCTGTATCTAAGTGCCGTTTTCAGCCTCATATATAGACTATAGTCATAAAGCATAAAATCCAACCGGTGCCAAATCGAGGATAATCGAGCGGTGGAGCCAGCCCTTTTCATAGTCGGCCGAGTCTGAAAAGCTAATATGCGATGTCGTGTTGAAGAACTACTTACAATGCACTGAAGCGCTGCCGTTTAAGGAGAACTAAGACACCGCTGATACAATAGGCATGAGCAAATGCCTAACACAAGCGTTATGTAGACAAAACGACTGACTTGGCACATATCGGTTCAAACGTGAGCAGCAGAAAGCATGACGCTTAAGCCGAACCAACGTGGCCAAATAGGCACACAGCACTTTCGCACGACCGGAAGACAAATAAGCTCCTGATAAAATGTGCACAGTTGAGTAGCGGGTATTGCTGGACAGCAGCGCGTATACAAAAGAAACGCTCGGAAAGACGTAAATGAGCTTAACATTGCTTTGTTCAAAAACAACAAGCAGTAACAGCGCGCCATCTTAACAATGGCAATACCCTGCCTGATAGGAGTTGGAGAAAGTTTAGCAGCTTGTTCATAGTAATAAAGTTGGTAAAAATGATCATTGGTGCTAAAAATGAAGTATTTATTCAAAAGATAAGCCAAATATTCTAACGCGTTTCGATTAACAAATCAACATCAGAGAATGAAGACACATCACTGCTTTTGGCGTCGACTAAACATAACACATTTCCACGAGATAAACACTTCAGCAAGCTTCCTCTATAGTAGGAACTTAAAGTCGCTTTCAGTCCGATGAACACAGCACATTTCACAATATTAGCAAGATAAAAGAGTCCTAAAATAAGCTGCCAGAACATATGTTAATTAGAGTGGTCCCTCTGACTACAAGGACAGCGGAAAAACTAAATAACATATTTAGTGAGGCACCAAGATCTACACTGTGTGTTCATAGTGGGGTTGTCTTCTCTAATATGAACCGATTCGGCGATGCGCAGGTCAGCTTCATGGTCTCTAGTCGTGAGGATTTCTATGTAAAAGTTGCTGTTTATGTTTGCATTGCTCATATTTGTGTGGTGTTCCAGGGTGTGTTCCCCCAGACCGGTGTCAGGTTTTCGAAGGCGAGCGTCACCCAGATGTTCATTAAACCGGACCCTAACAGGACGTCTAGATTGACCTATGTAGGTGGCTTTCAATCCTGTACCCCTACAGGCCAGACATGTTATTTTATAAATCGCCATGCGAGTAGTACACATACCTTGTAGTCCATTCATACATGTGTGGCAGCGTTTTTGTCCAGAAGGGCAGGGTGGCGGAGTGAGAGCTGATGTGACAAGGTTCTTTTTCAGGGTGTTGTTATTAGTCCAGCTTACCGTAATAGGAGCTTTTGATGAACGAATGGCTGCAGTTACTCGTTTGGTGAGCACCTCGTCAATGTAAGGGAGTTTCAGATAGCAATGATTTTTGCGGTTCTTGGATTGGTTGCGCTGGGGTCTAGAGCAGTTCCTTATCGTATGATTAATGAGCGAGATAGGATATTCATTTACTTTGAACAGCTCATTTACTTTGTTCAAGCTTCTATCTCTAGCTTCAGGATCTGACGAAAGTTTCATGGCCCGTTTAATCTGAGCTTTTAGAATGCCTTTCTTAGTGGCCATGGAATGGCCCGAACGGAAATGCATAATGATAGGAGCTGTCATAGGTTTGATGTAGAGTTCTGTGGTGTATGTCCCGTTAGCCCGAATAGTCAATAAGGTGTCTAAGAATGGGATCTCTGCTGACTTTCCTGTGTGCTCTAAAGTTAGATTGATTGCCGGATTGAAACAGTTGAACTTTTCGAAAAATATTTGAAGCTCTCCTATTCCATGACTCCAAATCCCACAGTAGTCATCAATATATCTTACTAAGAAATCGGGCTTCAGTGTCAGGGTTGAGAGGAAAGTAGATTCTACAAAGTGCATAAACGAAATAGCAACAGGAGGGGCTATTCTGCTACCCATCGCTATCCCAGTAGTCTGCTTAAAGTAATCTTTTCCGAATCTAAGGTAATTGTTAGTGAGTACATGCGTTAGAAGTTTGTTGAAGTCATCTAGCAGAAGGCCAAACAGGTCGATTTTAGGCAAATTATCCCGTATCAAGGTCATGACAGAATTGATTACTTTATTACTATGAACAAGCTGCTAAACTTTCTCCAACTCCTATCAAATTTCGCTGTTTGTTTTTATTTAATGGTTATGATCAAAGAGTGTACGTGTTTATTGCAAATATGTATTACAGAACATTGCAAAAGCAGCTGCCAACTCAGCATCAAGTTAAAGAATAGTAGAGAAAAAGCACAAGTAGATGATCGTTCCTTAAATTATTTGGCCTAGAAACTGTTAATAGTTCACCTAAAATCGCATTTGCCATCTAGTAAACCACGGTACGGGGACCACTTTGACATAAAATCGTTTTGTCAGGGACCCATTGGCCCATTTTCACCGCTGTGTCGTGCTATCACCGACTCCCAGCCACTCATTGTTACAGAGCTGCAGCTAATCGAACCTTTGAAAGGAGCAGATTCAGCCAATTCAACAACTCACAACCGACACCACCAACAGCATACCCGGCCAGTATAACTTAAATGAAATCCGAATGAGTATATATAAATATATATTATAGTTTATTATTGACTAACTTGTTAACAAGAAGCAGGACCCAATCACAAATATTTTAGCGACATGTCTTCTATTCCTCCAAAAGCCATTTGTACTTAAAGGCGAGCTATAGCATCTTTATAGGAAATTACTGGCTGCCATCATCAGAACCATATGTATGCCTACAGGCTAGCAATTGAATAACATTCCAGACGTGCAAACTCATGATTCTGTTATATAAGCTACTTGTTTATTTATAGTTTACGAAGAAATTCAGCGCTGTGAGGTAGTTCAGCTGAACTTGATAGATACAAAGTAACAGGGAATCGTCTTTCGGCGTAATCGAACCATATCAGCAAAAAGCGAAACACGGCGAAAGATAAGTGCATTGAGGCGGTGGCATCCATCTAGATGCCTACTGAATGCTGTCAGTGGTATATTGTTGGCGCCACACCAAGATGTGCAGTGATTATGACACTTGTCTCCAGTTGAGACAAGTCTTCCCGGGCCGAGAGATAGCGAGACACATCCTACGGGCCGAGAGATGACAAGACACGTCCTCTGGACCGAGAGATAGTGAGACACGTCCTCTGGACCGAGAGATAGTGAGACGCATCCTCAGGGCCGAGAGATAGTGAGACACGTCCTCCGGGCCGAGAGATAGTGAGACACGTCCTCTGGACTGAGAGATAGTGAGACACGTCCTCTGGACCGAGAGATAGTGAGACACATCCTCAGGGCCGAGAGATAGTGAGAAACGTCCTCCGGGCCGAGATATAGTGAGACACATCCTCCGGGCCGAGAGATAGTGAGACACATCCTCCGGGCCGAGAGATAGTGAGACACGTCCTCCGGGCCGAGAGATAGTGAGACACGTCCTCCGGGCCGAGAGATAGTGAGACACGTCCTCAGGGCCGAGAGATAGTGAGACACGTCCTCCGGGCCGAGAGATAGTGAGACACGTCCTCCGGGCCGAGAGATAGCGAGACATGTCCTCCGGGTCGAGAGATAGTGAGACACGTCCTCCGGGCCGAGAGATAGTGAGATACGTCCTCCGGGCCGAGAGATAGTGAGACACGTCCTCCGAGCCGGATAGTGAGACACGTCCTCAGGGCCGAGAGATGGTGAGGAACATCCTCCGGACCGAGAGATAGTGAGA
Source organism: Balanus glandula (assembly GCA_030265075.1). Classification (NCBI taxonomy): domain Eukaryota; kingdom Metazoa; phylum Arthropoda; class Thecostraca; order Balanomorpha; family Balanidae; genus Balanus; species Balanus glandula. Next base: position 1,334 of record JARBER010198859.1, on the reverse strand, counting down.
CAGGTGGATGGTATGGTTTCTTCCTACCTCCAATTCCTCACAAATTGCGTTACGTCACGCAAGTTTCAGTTTCACCAAGTCATATACATTTGTCACCTTTTTACCTTGTGTTGCAAGCATGTGCGTCCTTACACTAAGCATAGGTCTATCATCATACAATATGTATGAACGTATTCTAATAAAATGTTCATCCGTGCATATCAGTACTCTACTCAAACAACATCAAATCAATGCATAATGCAAAATTACAGTAATAAAATAAGAACACAATGATCAGCGAACAATAACAAGTATATTTATTTTAATAATTAAGATAAAAGGACAGAAGCCTCCTGAGAATTATGTTTGTGACACTGTGATATTTCACTATCATGTTTGCGCCACTATACAGCACTGTGTACTGAGGGACTCTAACTGAGCATCTGGTTCCTCCCCAACTCCCTGTCAGGGAGATGGGCTGGTTTTTATCTTGCCCTTGGTTTTCATCAGCGTCCGCGGCTGATGAAAACCAAAGTCAAGGTAGCAGCACATGACATGCGGGCACCCCTGTCCGTCCCAGGAACCGGGGCTCACTGCCCTGACCCATATACCCATGTGTTTTGCTGCTCAAACAGAGAGCAGTAGGACACACACAGAGCGGTGGCCGTGAACACTGTGAGCTGTCAGTCGTCCTGTGCTGTCAGCCGCACTGAGCTGTCAGCCGTACTGTGCGTAGCCGACTGTACTACCACAGCCACCAGCCCTGGCCCGGTCAGACACTCAGGAGGGGTCACTCACGCACGTACGCACGCACGCACGCACATACATGCACACACACACACTGCACATAACACGTGCAACACACACAGAGCTGTGGGTGTTGACAGCGCTCTGACAGAACACGCAGTGGCGAGTGGTGACCGTGAACACCGCTCCGTCAGCAGTGGGGCCGGCAGTGCCGGTATCGGGTCCACCTGTCCCCCAGTCCCCACTGAGCGTGGTGACCCCGGCCGTGTCGGGTCCCCTGTCCCCACTGAGAGCAGTGACCCGGCCGTGTCGAGTCCCCTGTCCCCACTGAGTGCGGTGCCCCGGGCCGTGTCGGGTCCCTTGTCCCCACTGAGAGCAGTGATCCGGCCGTGTCGAGTCCCCTGTCCCCACTGAGCGCGGTGACCCCGGCCGTGTCGAGTCCCCTGTCCCCATTGAGCGCGGTGACACGGGCCGTGTCGGGTCCCCTGTCCCCACTGAGCGCGGTGACCCAGCCGGGTGTCGGGACTGACCTCTGGAGGCGGCGGCCACACACAGTGCCGTGACGGCCCGCCGGGCGGCGGGCCGGCCAGCCGGCAGCGTGGCGCCCG
>JARBER010198858.1:0-21767 GCA_030265075.1 Balanus glandula | reverse complement strand
CGCGCCCGCGCCCGAGCCGCCGCCGCCGCCGCCGCCGCTGCTGCTCCCCTCACCGCTTACCGCTCACCAGCCAGTTAGCTGTGAGCCGCCGGTCCGGAGGCAGCGTGCGGAGCGCGGTCTGGTGTTAACGGGTGCTGCGCTGCGGTTCAGCCATGACCGAGATCGGAGTTCACCCGGAGACGGCGGTGCCGGCCGCGGCCCGGCCGCGCGCGCCGCACACCGGCAAAATCCACATCAGGCTGTCGGACTGGATCGTCTCCGTCAAACGCATGATGAAGCGTAGGAAAATGTTCCCCAAGCTGCGGCTGCGAAAGAAGGCTAAAAAGGTAATTGTGATCTGATGTATGCCGCAGGCAGTGGCTTCGTAGCGTGTATATTTCTGCTTTGAAGATGCTGGAGTGGGGTCTCACTCGTATGTCCATTGAAGCTGAAATGTTCTGTCCGCTGTCTTGGCACCTCCGGTTCGTCTGTCGGTGGTGCGAACAGTGGAATGCAATGCAACCCTGTATGTCCTCGCCCTGATACCGGGGGCGAAGGCTATACTGTTGCATTGGATTCCACTACGCGCAGTGTCGACAGACTCGGCGGTGGTATCGAGAAAGTTAACTGTACATTTCCACTTCACTGCTTTCTCAAGGCCCTGCATTTTGCTACATTTTCGGCTCACTGACCTAAGGCATTCCTCTCGAGAAGCTAGTTATAAGAGTAGTTAGGCTTCAAGGTATTGCATTCTTAGATGTTTGCTACCGCACGGGTTCGGTTATAAAATTCTGCGATAGAAGCCCCTTGTGTTCCTGTCAGCGGTACGTCACGTAACATTCTATCCACTTGTGCATCTTGGTATCTTCTCAGCAGGATGCGTGACATCGTAACATATTTCCGTCGTGGTGATGACGGCCTCGAAGCGACAGCGCAGGTCCTACAGGTTCTGCTGTTGTATGCCACCTGCAGAGCCTCTCACACCGCCATGATGTGTGCCTTGAGCGACTTCAGGGAGGGTTGCAAAGTGGCCTGGACGTCCCCCCCCCTGCAAAACACTCGTCGCGCTTTAGTCGAGCGGGTTAAGGTAGGGTGGCTGAAAGGGCCACATCTCCTTCAGCCAGGAGTGATCTGGTCCTCAGAAGTTAGTCTGTCGGCTTGACTTGGATGGTGGCGGCGCCGTGGGTGGGCGCTCCGTCCTGTTGGAAGATAATATTGTCCTCCGGGTAGGCCGCCTTGATCCAGGGGATGACATGAATGTCCACTGTACAGGAGCTCCTCGTAGCTGCCTGTTGATGTTGACCTGCCTGTTAGCGTTCTCGTCGGCAAAAATCGAGGAGAGTTTCTGCTTGTCCAACCCAACCACTCCTAGGACCACCTGGTAGCACCTTCTCAGGGCTCCCCAGATCGGATTTTCGTATTTATTCACTAAACTGCTCACCGAAAACGCCTCATTGTTCCGCAACTTGCGCATCGATTAAGCTGGATCCGGCCGCCGCGCGCAGGCAGCCAGCGACAAGGTGTCATTTCGTCGGTTAATCAATGACTGAACACGATTCGAAGGTCATATCTGCTCACCGCCGGGCTGATCGGGTCGTTAAGGATCACGCCTGCTGTCATTGGCAGACGGGTGACCAATCACACCGCTTGCTGACAAGAATAAGAGAAAAACGACAGGACTTCCCGCGCACCCTGTACTTTTGGGAGGACCAGTTTCCTCTAATGGTTTTAATTTGTAGATTAGGCCTATGACGCTCCATGGTACGAATGTAATAATTATAATATATAAAGTTAGGATTTCGATTTTCGACTCTTCCGCTCATTTTCATAAATCGTTTCTCCTTGTAAAGCCTCACAACGTTCTAACCAGCTGTGCAATATCATCATGTCCGATCTATCAGAGAGCGCCGAAAGTCGATAAACGATTTGGTGCTGGACATTTTATGCAGACATGTTTTCGTAACGTCGTAGTAAGTTTTACGACCTTTAAACGTACTAAAAAGTGGTGCGACCGTATAACGTACTAAAAAGTGGTGCAAGTGTATAACGTATTAAAAAGTGGTAATATCGAATGCCCGTTAATGCGTCTACTGCAGTTGTTAGATTGTAATACAAAGTAGTGCGACCAGTGACCATATAACTTACTTTAAAGTGGTACGACCACACAACGTCCCACAAAATGGTGCGACTGCATTATGTCCTACAAAGTGGTACGCCTGCATAACGTTCTACTAAGTGATACGGCAGCATAACGTCCTACAAACTGATACGACCTCATAGCGTTTCACAAAATGATTGACCACATAACGCACTGCAAAATGATTGACCACATTACGTCCTAACGGATGTCGCAGTCAGGTCCCATAACGATCTAGGTCTAGGAGGTAGTATGGCCCCTTTACATTTAAGCAAACAATACGGTATTATGCTTCCTAGACGGCGCCACGTTTTAAAAACATAGTTGCCGGTTGGTACAACTTCTAGTAATATTGAGTACGACCTCGTTACACTCAGCAAGTGGTGTTGCAAGGTCGTTAGAGCCTTGTAACGCTTTAGCAAACAGCATATCCTCGCATCTTTCAAGTGGTCGATACAACTGCACGACAGCCGCTGGGCGACTCGAGGCTGGATTGCCTTCAGAAGGCGGTACCGCCTGTTACGATCTGCTCCACAGCCGTAGTGCAGTGGACTGATGGTGGTGGGCCGATACGTCACTGTCAGCCGGAATAACACACGTGGGTCTCTGTCTGATGACAGGTGTATGACGGATACCTGGTACGCTGTGCGTGGTGACAGCCGTGTGACAGACACGTGGTCCGCTCTGTCTGGTGAGAGCCGTGTGACAGACACCTGGTACGCTGTGCGTGGTGACAGCTGTGTGACAGACACGTGGTCCGCTCTGTCTGGTGATAGCCGTGTGACTCGTGGTCCGCTGTGTCTGGTGAGAGCCGTATGACAGACACGTGGTACACTCTGCCTGGTGACGGTTGTATGACAGACACGTGGTCCGATGTTAAGTGACGCATGTCACACATGGTCTGCTCTATCTGGTGACATGGCATATGCGGCCGAGGAGAGCGAATCTGTTCTGCCCGGCTCGCTCACCCAGCTAGCTCGGTTCTGCCCTCGCCGTGCGCTCGGCGCCGCTGGCTGGCCTCCACCCTTGACCCCGTGAGTCAGCTGGGGTGACCTCGGTCCTGCCGCGCTTACACCACCTGTGGCGGCAGCTCGACGCTAATTTGCGCCGGCGCTAACCGCGACCCAGATCAGTGGCCGGCTCTGCATCCTGTCGGATCGAGGACGCAGCCACTCTGGTGTGTCTACCGCCCCTGTACGGTCTCCCACAAAAGTCCAATTCGGGAAAAGTTCTTAACTTACGGTGTAATCGGTGCAGCATGCAGCAGAATTATAAAATAATAGTTTTGAGCTTACCCCGATATATCGCGAGTGAGCTCAGACTAGTTGCTTTAAACTTCACTGCGCACAGCTCTCATTAGCAGGTTATTAATAGAGAGACTGTAAATAGCACTTTTGCTACTGACTGCAGTCACCCACAAAAGCTCTGTGCAGTCTCCCCCATTAATTGCCTATTAATCGGTGTTGTACGCAGCGGAATTCAAAAAACTGTTGTGAACTCACCAGCGATGTATCTGGGTGAGCTCAATAGGATTTCTTTATTTAAAAAAACGCTGCATGCAGCAGCATTAGACCGTTAAGTTCAGATTTTGTGCTGAACAAAACTTTTGCTGAGCAGAACTTTTGCGGGTGACTGTACATGCAGCGCAGTGCAAATGTAGGTACTAGCCACTTCCGCAGCGGCCCGACCGGCTCGTCTGTCGGTACTGCACGCAGTGGGATCCAATGCATTTAGTATAACCCTCGACCACAGTGTCAGGGGTGAGGATATATACATGGTTTCATTTGATTCCGCTGCGTGCGGGACCGGCAGAAGATGGCCAGAGGCAGCCGACATTGCATTCAAACTACTGTGTGACACTGTACATGCATCTGAAGTGCAGGAACTGTGGTATAAAGATGTACCTATACACATGGTACAGAGAGTAACAGCTTGTACTGAGACCTGTACCACGGCACAGGCACCGTCCTGTTCTTGAAGACGCGGCACGGAGGAATATGCGGCTGTAAATGCCATACTCTGTACCACCACCTTCAAAAGGAACCACCTTGTACCTGGTGGCTCAGTAGGTTCAGCGTTGAAGAGGTGCAGTGGTAGCGGAACCCTCGCCGGTAGCACGGTTCAGCTCCGCCATTATGTGGCGTCACCGCAGGTCGTCACCGCAGGTCGTCAGCGCGGCCAGGGACGGCACCGCGATGACTGGCCGATGCTCTGGCTCGGAAAACCGTGTCCGGCTCGGCCTAGCCAGTGACGCCAGCCATGCCTGATCCTGCTGTTATCCAATGATGGGCACAATGTCACAACAGGGGTACCGGATGTTAAATGTATGCGCTATGCACCCAGCAATAGCAGGATATCCGATGTGTCGCAATTTTATCTTAGGTGATAAATGAGTTTATGCTATTGAGTCTGTTGTTCGTATTTCTTACGGCTGCGGCCCGGCCCACGCCAGAAAAAATCACAGGCTGACATACTAGGTCGTTAGATAATTTTTGCATTATTTTTGCCTACTTCATTTGTAGGCTTAATCAATCATGTCATTTATTTTCTTATTATGTTCCGTTACGGTGTATTCATTTCTCCATGCGTAACAAAATACCGTGGTTATGTTTGTTTACGTAAATCGGTGAGCCTGGGATTTCTTTAATGCTGTTTTCCTGTAATAGAAGATCTCTGTTACTCCATCTGACGGGGCCAGTGAAGCTGTGATCCTGTCATCCTGTGATCCTGTGATCCCGGCGCTCAGGCACCCTGTCTGATCGGAACGGTGACGCAATACAGATCCATTAGGTAACAGACGCGTGTGTCGCAATTGTTGTCAGACACCTTAGCTCTATTGTTGTCAAATCACACAGAGTTGGTGGCTGCATCGACTTACAAACGCCAAGGCCGCTCGGTGTCGCAAGTTCGCGTTTCAGACCTGCATTTCAATCGGCGTGCCTACTGAGCCGCGGGCACCAGACTTTCCACCTGCGTGGGTAGGCTGAGCCGCATGACTTTCGTGCCTTCCTGGCAGCCTACCATGCCAGGTTTCAGTCTGCGCCTGACGCCCGGTTGTGCCATAGCGGCGCACTGCATTGCGGCACAGACTTCACCAGTGCATTGAACGGTGACAGAGTGCTTATTTTGCAGCGATCTTCGATAGATGCATGAGCCATAAATATGTCGTCGTTAATTTCATTTTAATATTTAATGTTGCAATTAGTATGAAGCATAAGTAAGGCATGCAAGGTACTACTTACTAACCAGTATGATGTCGGTGTATCATGTATTAGCTCGTCTTTTCAGTTCCTTGCACAATACGTGTGTGCAAGGCCCGCTTACAACCTTGGTCCCCCGCTTACACCACCTGCGGCGGCAGCTCGACGCTAATTTGCGCCGGCGCTAACGACGACCCAGATCAGCGGCCGCCTCTTCATCCTGTCGGATCGGGGACGCGGCCACTCTGGTGTGTCCACCGCCCCTGTACAGTCTCCCACAAAAGTCCAATTCGGTAAAAGTTCTCGTTCAGTACTCGGAAGTTCTCGTCAAAAGATCAGTTCTCGGAACTCGATAAGTAAGTCCTGATACTGAGTCAAGATCTAGAAAGTCTGCCTCTCAAATCAGCGATCTGGGGAGACGGTACACACAACTATCAGCTGCCGTTTGGTCTCTGTACTAATGTCCATAGCGTCTCCAATTTGCTGTTAGGAACAGTCTCTGTGAATACGTTTATTTGCGATACAATAAACCCGTCTCTGGCCACAAGTGCCACCCCACCATACCCCCTGTTGTCAGGGCGGTCGGCACGACCCGGCGAATACCCGGCAGGACCGGGAGGCGGCTTCAGAGGCAGCCAAGGCCTAATGATAACACGCCAGATAGAGTCCCGTCCTTCCTCACGGATCCGCCTCTGCATATCAACACACGTGTCGCGCCTAATGAATACGAAACATAGAATAGCTTATTCACTTCGCTGACGTCAGATTCAGAGAACAAATGTGTTCAGTTCTCAGAAGTTCCGTGGCATGCAGAACAAAGTGGGCGTTGCCATCAGTACCTATAGCCTGATCTGATATCGCATATGTAATGCGGAAGCATCCATTTGAACCTGGTGCCCCGGATTCAAAATTTAAATTAAAAGCTACCGAAGATCCATGACATGACTGTTGATCATCGTTCGCATGGTGCCTTGAATAAATCATGAACTCCCGCATCCTCAGGGACGTTGGACCATTTGGGGCTGACCGGTGGCGTCAGCATTTCGTCAGCAGACAACTATGGCTTTTGTTTAAAGCCAGCTCGTTCCGGCTAAAATCGTCGCACATCGGGTAAAAATATAAAGCAGTCTGGATTGTATCACCCCATTGTTGAGAATGTTCAGTGACAGCCGCTTATATGAAACACCGCGAGGCACTTCAAACGTCACTGAAATAAATGATTAAATAGAGGAAATTACAATGTTGCATCGATGCAAGTTACCACACGCGACAAGATTATTTTGGGATATGAATAGTTGAATAGGCTTAACATATAAGATAATACACCAGCTTTGCGGTAACCAAAAGCATGCCTTTCTTATCGCTAATCTCACTATCTCTGAAATCTCCCGTACCAGATCTGCTTTTCACTGTTTGCGCGGAGTGTCGTTTGAGACGGGTGTTTTTACTTGCACAATTTATCGGTACTTTATTGCGCAAAATGTATTTTTGGATGCAAGCGACCGAAATAGTCGAACCATTTTGCAGCTGCACTTAGTTAACGTGGAATTATATTTATCCTTTCCAAACCTGGTGTCTGCCTTTAATGTGTTTGTTTTTATGACGGCTTTTCGTCACGCTAAGGCAAAACAAATAGCTTTGGCCCTGACCCCGATCACATAATCGCGCTATCTAGTTCACAGGCAGAATTATACGCAGCTTTACGTTCGGTGAAGCTTTTGCTCAGGTCTCTTCACTCAGCAGCCTTGTCTGACCGCAACAGTGACCATCGACTGCAGGTCACCGTCGAGGACGAATAGCCAGTCCCTTGAGGCTCAATCCGGGAGGCTCGAACAGTCCCGCGTCCTCACTTTACGTGGCGGCCAACCCGCGTTGGACCTGCAATTCTCACCAAAAAGTGTTGCAAGAGTGACGCAATGTGCTAAATCGCTTCATCTCACGAATCGTTTCAGGTCGAACAGCCTTAGTAGACAAGGCATCATGTGTCTCAACTAATCCGAACTTGCTTCAACTCCTAAACCATTATCTCACATGCACGTGCATTAGTCATTTTCGTCCCTATTCCGAGCGTTCCGTGGTCAGTTGTCGAGAAAGTGCTTACCTCAACAGGTTGCAGGCGCCGGCACGCCTTCCTGTAGAACTTTCACCCCGCCACTCTACTATTCCCCCCTCTCTCTCTCCCTCCCAGACAGCAGTGGGTATGCGCCGGCTGCTTGTTACGCGGGCGGCTGGCTGTGTGTCCGGCTGGCCAGCCAGGTCAGGGTCGTCCCGCCTCAGCTCCGCCGTCCCCGCGCGCGCCGAGCTATCCCCGGCCGCGCCACTAGGCCGTGCAAACCGGAAGTGCCCGGCGGTAGTCTCCTCTGCATACGGAATACAGCGAGCACGCCCTGGGAGGTGTCGAGGTGCTTCCGGGTCGGTCACAGGACGCCCCGGGAGGGTGCGGCGAGGCACGCTGACGCAACTCTGTGGAGGAGTTCGTCTTGGGTGTTCCTCACAAACTTTTTATGAGTTCTAGACATGATTTGTGCGAGACGTTCACTGAACTGCTTTATTCGTTTCATGTACTGGGTTATAAAATGTCATCGGCGTGTCCGTTGGAATATTCCTCTGATGCAAACCGGTTGGTCCTCGGGTGTTCTTCGGATTTCCCTCGGATGCCAGGAGGCTTCTCTGAAGCCCGTGAACGTTTCTCGGACGTTTCTCGGACGTTTCTCGGACGTTTTTCGGATGTTTTTCGGATGTTTTTCGGACGTTTCTGGGACGTTTCTGGGACGTTTCTGGGACGTTTCTGGGACGTTTCTGGGACGTTTCTTTGACGCTTCTTGGACGTTTCTCCAACTTTTCCTGGAACATTTCGCGAACGTTTCGCGAACGTTTCTCTTGGGCTCCTCGGACGTTCCTCGGGCATGCCTTTGACGTGCCTGGAATACCAGCCGTCACTTGTGCTGTACTGCAGCCCCGTGCGTGCGGTACTGACGGGCCCTCCCGGCCCTCCCGGTTCGCCCGGCACGCGCTCTGCGGGCTGGCAGGCCGCGGCCAAGGAATGCGTGCCGACTAGGATTGGACGAGCTGAAGCCGAGCGGGACGGGACGGGACGGGACGGGACGGGACGGGACGGGATATGATGTGATGGCACGAACAATAGAGGAACATAAACAGGCTGATGGATCGGAAGGAATATGGAGACTGGGACGGGATGGGGCGGTAAGAGATTGGAAAACCGGCGGTCCGGTGACTTGTCGCCCGGTTTGAAGTCGGGCTGGTCTGATCTTGATCACTTCGCGCTAGTCCGGGACAGTCGGAGGTCTGGCTGTAGAGAAGTCACCTCCTGTCGCTCCGTCCCGTCCCGCACCGCCCCACACCGTCCCACATCGTTCCAGACCGTCCCACACCGTCCCGCACCGTCCCGCACCGTCCCACTCCGTCCCACTCCGTCCCACTCCGTGCCACTCCGTCCCAATCCGTCCCACTCCGTCCCACTCCGTCCCACACCGTACCACACCGTCCCACTCCGTCCCACTCCGTCCCACTCCGTCCCACTCCGTCCCACACCGTCCCACTCCGTTCCGCACGGTACCATGCCGTGTCGCGCCGTGCCATGCACCGTCGCTGCAATTCAGGTCGGCTGCAGCGACGGGTGCCAGTCACCAGCTGTTCCGGACAGCAGGTGCGCCGTGAAGCGTTTCGCTTGACAGAAAAGGCCACTGTGACCTACACAGCGTCCGTGACCGGTCATGTGGAGAGAAATGCTAGCCGCCGTAAGCGGAGGGAAGATGGGCTCAGACACAGACCGGACGTGGGTGTGGTGCAATGGAAACCGACTCGTTTGACAAGTTTCGCCTGTTTCGCGATCAGCGAAGGCGCTGGACGTCTTATGCCGGGTTTTCTGCGCGGACTAGTTGTCCTCGCTACGGCTAACGAATGGTACCGAGTTCGACATCACTCCCTAGCCGACGGCCTAGCGAACGGGTCCAAGGTTACGGCGGCGAGTGGTCCGGTCTCGGTGATTTGGTCGGTGCGGAGCCGCGCCGCGTGCCGCCCCCCGCTGACGCCTGCTGAACGGCGGCACACTGGTACGGCAAGGCCAGCTAACGGGCGGCGACGGCGGCGCGGCCCGGTACCTGGTGACACCGCCTGTTTGCCTGTCTTTCGGCAGGATCATGGCGGTGTTTGCGTGGATGGATAGACTAGAATTAGGAGGTGTTGTGCAGCGTGATCTGCAGTGGTCCGATGCTGGGGACTGTCCGATGTGTGACGTAAGCGGGTGGAATGTTAAGACTGTAGATTGTGGCGACATGCATTGAAACATGGGACATTGAGGTAGGCGGCTCTTATTCCCAAAACATGAACATGGACATTAGCTCCGCAACTCGTCAGTCAATAGGTAAAGTGATCACAAACTAATACTAACTAACAATACACACAACAATACTGCGCAATAGAAAAATAATCACCTTAGGGAAAGGACATACGACAGAGTTGAGTTAAAGTAGTAACAAGAAGCTATTCCCGCGAAAGCAGTGCGTGTTTAAGCAATAGCTACCACCTGGCTGGTAGAAAGCGATGTTCCTGCTGACTTGCACGTTTCGCTCAGACCTGACCCGTTCCTCCGCTCCGTCCATAAGTTTCACATTGACATTCTCCGCCGTCTGGTGTCCTGTCGGGTGGTTTTTACAGGACGGTCATTCTGTCGCCGTTTGATGTCCTGTCGGACGTTTTTTACACGCGGCGCTCACATTCTCCCGCTGTCTTATTGTCCTGTCGGACGTTTTTTTGCGCGGCGCCCGGTCATGGAGCGACGTTGCTTCACAGGCTCAGTCGCCGAGGTTAAATTTGACGGTGTCCTGCTCTATCCACGTGTCGCGGCATCGCACGCTCCTCGCTCTTAGCAGCTTGATCCTCTTTTCTTAAACTACTCGAATTTGAAATAATACTCACTCAGCGACTGAGTTATAGCGCTCCGACGCCCTACTTAGGACTTATAAGTATGTTAGGGGTATTATCGTACCTCGGCCCTCTTAATACGACGCGTTTTACCTAATGCTATACTAATTTCGTAATCTCATTGGCAATATACTGTACAGATCATTGCGAAATTTGAACAAATATTGTCATTGTCTATAGAAGAGGTGGCATCAAGACTATTGAAACGCTGCATTTTCGATCGCTCTTTGCTAAGCTGAGGGCTGGTCAAAACGCTTAGTTAGTGTCACTTTGTGTCTATATATGTTGGGTACAACAGTTGATTTTGTATCGAAAGCTTTCAGACATGCTACTTGGATATACATTATATAATGCATCGGTCTTAAAACAGTTGGTACTTACAGCGTGTCACATTTTTAGAAGAAAACCTGAGCAGTGACCACCTATGCAAACATGAGTAGGTATTACGGAGAATAGTGTTTACAAGTATTGCTTAAGCGGTGTTATGGTCACATTGTAAGAATTGCAGCGTTGAGCGATCGCAGGAAAACGTTGTTTACTGACATATTGCATATTTGCGGTGTGGGGCTACTCACTTTCTCTCCGGCTTTTTACCACTCCTAACATTTCGTCTGGTACTTAAAATCGGAGACAGTTTTTAAGTCAATCTTCTCAAAAGCTCATCTGGTCCTCAGACAGACTTGTTGCCTTCTGAGCCGAACGTAAAACACAACACACAGTGGTGGGAATTCCTTTGTAAGAACCGTACTGTTCAGCCACTCGCACATGGACCGGATTGTGACAAACGCGACGTCTCAAATCTGTCTGCTTAGGCTCACGCTTAGGGTGGGTTAGGTTATATAACATACTGAGAGGATAAGCATCTCGGGTGTGACCAAGATGACACTACCTTTTTACTGTTTCATTTACCGACATGACACGTATCTTGGTACTGTTATATTTGTACTGGCATCACTTCCCAGCACATTTCACTGCTTATAATATATTTCATGCTTATTGCTTTCTCTTGTTTATCGTCAACATGTGTAGCCAGTTTATTTTTGATGAGATGCCGAAGTCTGACATCCAAAGTCAGTCGAGAAGACATCCCCTGTCGTCGCTGGCTTTGATGGGCGCTCTTAGTATGCATGCCTGCATCACTGACCATCCAGTCATCTTCGGACGGCTCCCCGTTTGACCTGTCTGCACTGTTCGCTGCCTGGCACCGCCTGACATCAGCGTGCATCACCGTGCAACGCGCCGGCCCCGCGTGCGTGCAGCAGGCGTGTTTTTGTCGGCCATCACTACCGCCTCCCCATATCAATGCGGCCGATGTGGCGATGCACGCGGCGGCGGCCGATCGCGGCGATCGCAGGGATGCACGCGTGGCACGGATCCCGCCGTGTTCAGTATTCATGCCGCGCGACGTTGGCGCGGCCCGGGTGTTTGTCACTTGTCACTGACTGGTCGCTGTTGTTCGCCAGGCGGGGGACGCGGCCGAGGGTCCGACTCAGGCGCCGTCGCCGCCGTCGCCGCTGGATGCTGACTTTCTTCCGGAGCTGGTGGGGCAGACGGAGCTGCTGACGGATGAAGCAAGGGCGTGTCTGCAGCGCCACCTCCCTGCTCGAGTCGAAGGTGAGTGGCGAGCACGGGCGGCCACCGTGGTGCACGCGAGGCCACCGTCCGACGAGGAAACTGCGGTCTGTGTCATCAGGACCGGACACAGCGAACCGGGAAGGGTGTCCTTCGTCTGTGTGAGCGATGTCGCATGCCTTGTGGTTATCGAGCAGTGTGGCGGCCTTGAATGGTATATATGTATAAATGGTACATGCGCTGAAGTATGGAATTAGCATTTGTTGAAGGCTATACACAGTATATTCAGTATTCAATGCTCGAGCCTCGAACGGTGAACAAATAAATAATGTAATTATTGAATCTCAGTTTTGTTTATATTTATGTTAAATGCCTTCTCATTTCAGCACAATAAAGTAAACATTTCAGCTTTGGTCTTCAAGGCTACCTGTCGAAACACTTGACAACTTTATTGCACATAGTTTTTAAACATTGGTCTTGGAGGCCGCGAATGTTACCTACAAATTATTTATCTGTGGTTTTTTAAAACTCTGAGTTGAACTGCATTTCCCGTTCTGAAATTGTGTCAACGCTAACTCTGGTTTATTTCCACAGGTCACCCATGGCAGCTGGTGTTCAACACAGCGGAGCACGGCTTCAGCCTGAAGACTCTCTACAGGCAGGCCGTCGAGTTCGACTGTCCTATGCTGCTGGTGGTGCAGGACTCCGTTCAGCACGTGAGTTCCGATCCGCTGACTCGTGGTGGTGTCGCCGGCGGCGTGCCTGTCGGACGCCAGCCGAATCATATTCTAGTGAGAGTCAGGTGAAGTGAAGTTAACCATTGATGATGTTTGGAGCTTAGAGGGAACACATTGGTAAGCTCATACAACGTGACAAGCCGACTTTAGCTATTTATCTAGGTCAGGAACCTTGCCACACATGTTCATCGTTAAGTTTTTTGCAGCTACATCATAACTCCAGCTGTTGTGTAATGTACCTAACTCCCCACTTAATGTGCTTTTTTCGGCAGGTGTTCGGGGCGGTCTGTACAGACCCGATCCGGTTCGGGAAGCATTTTTACGGCACCGGCGAGTCGTTCCTGTTCACGCTGCGGCCGCAGTTCCAGGCGTTCCGCTGGTCCGGAGAGAATCAGTACTTCGCCAGAGGCTCCGTAGACTGCCTCGAGTTCGGCTCTGGAGAGTGAGTATACAATACGCGCGCCCGAGTAGCTCTGTCTGTGCCGGGGGGAATGGGTTATATGTACATATATTATATAACATCTGATTCATGTGCTGGGTGATTTGGTCATCTTTTGGTCATTTGGTGATTTGGTGATTTGGTGGGTGCTGAGTGTCACTTTTTTGGCGACTTGATGACCCTTTTTGGTTTGGTTTGGATAAAGCCTCTTCGGCTCTGTTCGACTATTGCGGAGCTATGGGATGAAGGAGAAGGGGTAAAATGGGTCCAAGTGGAACGCCGACCGGGTGGTCGACCATGGACAGGCCCTTCCTCGCAGGACGAAGCTGCGGTGACCCGTTGCAGCGCTTAGTCGTAAAGGTTTGACTGAGAGCTCCGTCTACATGCCTCCTCCCCGCCCTGCTGACTCCCGCCTGCTCCTGTTTCCAGCGGTCGCTCCGGTCTGTACCTGGACGAGGGTCTGGTGAAAGGCTTCACCGAACCATGCGCCACCTACAACAACGACCCGCTCACCGCCGCAAGGGAGTTCTCCATCAACGCCGTGGAACTGTGGGCGCTGGGCTGAGCCGACGCCGCGCTACAGTGGCGACATCTACAACGCTTTCATTATCACCGGCCGGCCGGGGGAACGCAGGAGTGCGCGAAGGGCAGACGTGGTCCAGTGGCCCTCAGACTGCAGGAGTGGCAGACTGGAGACGGTGTCGAACGCCCGTCGAAAGTGGACGGTCTTGCCGGCGCCGCCAGTGGTGACGTCACGCGTCACTGCAGTGACGTCACGGCTCGATGTTTCAGTAAAGAGACGAGCGATTTTTTTTTGCTGCAGCTTTCCTACAATGTATCAGTGTGTTCGTCGTTTGTAATTTAATGTGCATGATGTGAACGTGTGAATTTCTTCAGGCTGTGAGTCCTCTATCTTGCGATGTGTCTGATGCATGTGAAGATCTGCCCTTCAAAAGGTGAAGAGGTTACGAGTTTGACCAAGACCTCTGCTCCATGTGTGTAAAAACCGCGCTTTCACCGCATGTGTAAACCCCGTGCTGCCTGTGCTTTGATATTCAAGGTCGTCATCACGGTGCTGTGACGATGAGTTCATTCCGTCTCATATTTGGCGGCAGAAGGCGGGCGGGACCCGCGGGCAGATTGAAACTTGTGGTTTTACCTACGTCTTTTACGTCACGTATTCCTTCTTGTCGATGTCTTTTTACTATTGCATGTGACCCTATGATAACAGCTGCTGGATAAGATATGCTGAAATGTAAATACATGAACGATGATGTTTTATGTTTTGTTTTGTTCGGAGATCAAATTGGAACTGCTCTCATTCTGCTAATAAGATGGCAGACTAGCGAACAGTATCCTAGTTGCTCGAATTCTGCGTCTGCGTCTAGTTCAAAAGCTAAATGAATAGTAGGTTTTGTCCTTGATGCTGCGTTCGTATTCGTATTCGCATTCTAATACGCATTCGGCGACCCCTGCGATATCGCTGGAATTCACACCACAGGTTCTCTATCACGTGTACATACATCTCATCTCATATTCGTAATATTACCCCGACATACGCAGCCGTTTAGCCGTTAGAGGTGAAAATCTATTTTTGGGCACCAACTGCGACCCCTACGATTTTGCTGAAATTCACACCATACATCCTGCGTAAGGCCCCAGCCACACGCCTGAAATATATAGGTGGTACACTCATTATTATGGCTACTCGCACACTCATTATTATTATGGCACACTCATTATTATGGTGCAAATGTAAAAATGATCGAAATCGGCAACTCCTGCGATTTTGCTGAAATTCACACCAAACAACGTCTGAAACGCTGTCTGATCACATATCTAAACTATCTAAACGGCACACTCATTATTTTGACCGCTAGAGGTGAACGAACACGTAAAATTGACTGAAATTGGTGAACCCTACGATTTCGTTGAAATTCACACCATACACCTGAGTGGCAGGTGGGGCATATTAACGTAACTGATCTACAGACAGCGGAGAGTCCGGTGGCCGGAGGCCATACCCGACTGCTCGCACGAGATTAGCTTACAAATTTACACCATACAACCTGTATAAAGCCCCCACTACACACACCTGAAAACGATAAACCTGTAGGCTGTATAAAGCCCCGATTACACACCTTAAGTATTTAAGCAGCACACTTATTATTATGACGTCTAGAGGTGAAAATGTAAGAAATGCTGTAAGCGGCAACCCCTGCAATTTGGCTGAAAATCACATAATATTACCTTTAACCCGCGCCGTGCCGGTGCTCCGCGCCTCCTTCCTCGTGCCGGAGAGGGTCCTTTTACGCCCCCCCCCCTCTAACTTGGATGCCAATAAACGTAAACCCAAACCAAATACAGCGTTTGAAAGCTCGTCAAAAAACATTTTGGAACTATTTCAGGTAATTTTTCGCTTCTGCAGAAATTGAGGTCACCAGAGGTCGCCAAAGGTCAAATTTTCTAGTTTTGTTGCTTTGCTCCAGACAATTCGATATATCTAAAAAACTATGTTTGATATTCCACCCTTGACCTTTGTGCGTGTGAGTAGTGCAGGCTCTTACCTGCGTGTGCGTGTGCGTGTGCGTGTGCGTGTGCGTGTGCGTGTGCGTGTGCGTGTGCGTGTGCGTGTGCGTGTGCGTGTGCGCGTGCGCGTGCGTGTGCGTGTGCGCCATTTTTATGGTCACCTGCTGGCGTGGTGCTTTGAGTATTGAAATAACTGAGCTAGGATTGGCATAATTTTATTTTCCCACTATTATATGCCATACAATTGACAAAGAGAACTTCACTTCCATAAATTTGGTAGCTCATTATGCTACAGAATGCACATTTGGCAGTAGTACTTTTGTACATATATGACGCTGCTGCGGCTTTTCAGCAGTTTTCGGGGCGACTGAGTGGAACGCGCCCTAACCCAACAACAACAGCAGCGACTTGGAGTGGCTGGAGCCTGGATGTTATCTGGCGGATTTAAAAATTGTTTTTTGAAAGCGATTTTACAGTACATTTCATAACGGTTAGTGCGTTTGAAATTGTGTGTTTTTGTACTATGTGAATCATCGATTTGAAGGGATCTGAAGTGCTCAATGGTGGTTGGATCTCGACTTAAACTTCCAATGCGGTTGTTTAAGTGAAATTGGATTGCAAATCGTTCTTTTTTATTATTTATCTGACAAAATCAATTATTTAACTTGACAATTAATTTAAGGTATTAGTTTTCACTTTTTGACACAGAAGCAAAATGTTAAAAAATAAAGAGCTACGATTTAAGACTGGTTGTTGTGCAGGCTCTTACCTCTAGGCTCTACAATCTGATGGGGAAATTCTGGGTAGTCTGCAGAGTTTAGAGGCAAAAGTTAAACATGCCCACACAGCCGGACATGGTTCGCCTTGCTCACAGTCCACATATGTCAACTGGCATTCAGTGCAGCTGCTATCACTAACCGCAGGCCATCCCAGTCTGGAGCAAATAGCAAGCGCTGAAGCTACTCAAACCGGGCTCTCACTACCAGTTGGGTCACAAGCCCAGCGCTCTACTGACTGACCTACAGGGGTGGACTTCAGTGTTTTGACACATTGCATGTCCCACCAAAGTTAGTTGGTTGCACTGCTGGTCAACAGTGTGACTCCTGATAGGCCATAGGGCTCCTGTGTCAAAATACCCTTTTTTGTAAGCAATATGTTTATGCTATGTGGGCAATTTAGATACAACTATGCTCAAAAGAAATATTTTTATGTTTTATTTAATAGTCCTTCTGGAATTTTCCACTTTGTAGCCAATTTCTGATGGCATTAGACTTGTGAATAGTTCAAATTTTTATGAATGATTAAATCATGATCTACCAGCGTCCAGCAAACATGAATGATTCAATCACTCAACATTTCCACTGGTGGATGATTCACAGTGATTCACAGGCTTACATGAATCAATCATGAATGATTCAATTTCAATAATTTAAATGTTTTAGTGCAAACAACACTCAACAGTGCATATATTTTGAATGAGCATGTTAGCAGATCAAATGAATGAAGGTGCTGAAATTGATCTTGATATGCATTGACTCAGTTCCATTCCCCATTATGACGGTGGGCTATCATTTGCATACTTTCTGCTGTCCCCCACAAAAAGGATAATTCATTCTATCATGAATTATTCAATCACCCTACTTTCTTTGTGTGAATGATTAAAAAAATAATTAATTGAATAATTATTGAGGACATGAGTTGATTCATGAATGATTTAATAAAACAAGAATGATTCAAATTTCAATCAGATTCATTGACAAGGCTCATCTGTCTTGTTTCTGCCAGTGCTGACACTGTAATAATGTAGTACTTTTTTGCTGTTGATGCATTGTAAGATGCATTGTGTTTTGTTGATGCATTTTATATTTTTGATGTACTTTTTTGTTCCTATCATCTGGAATATTTGATCATTTGACTTTGCCACAGTATTGATTGCTATTGCAACATATGATAGGTGAATAGCTTACTAGCTAATTTATAACACTGCTCACTGGTGATTTAACATTATTGCTATTCTTTACTATTTAGTGCATTACATAGTCGCATCTTCTACATTGGCAATGTCATAGAAATTCGAGTGTTATAATGGGCCTAGCATAAGTTAGGTGCTACTAACTGTTTTGACTGAGTCTTTTTTGCAGTCTAAAATCCAATTAACAATGGAGGATGACATAAATGATGCTGCCCTAAAGGAAGCGTTAGAGAGTGGTATTGACCTGAGGCAATATTCAACTGAGGTGGAGCATAAGCTGAGACAGGTGAGTCCAAGAAAGATTCAAACATCACAGAATGTTTGAGTTGGTGGCTGGTGGGGTAGGATAGCAACATCATTATAAAGCATCACTTTGTGGGGAAGACTGAAGAGGGTTTCATACATTTGTTATAATCAGCTGAAAGGTGAAAATGAACCTCAGATTATGACAGAAACATATTATACGAATAATTTATATGAATCTGCATTTTGTGTCATCATCTGATGTCAATTTTCACAATCCAGCTAAGTATAAATCCTGTATTTATTGAAGGTGCTTACTACCTAGCAGCCTCATGACATCTTGGAATTAAATGATCTTGACAATTACAGCAATTTTTGCGCTACAGCATCTATGTTTTGTTGGCTTTTGTTTTTACAATGGGTCAGGCTGATAGTGTTACATCAGTATATAAAGGTGTGAAGCACAACACTACACAGCATTATGGAGAAGTGGCCAAATATTGCAATGGAAATGTGTGGTGTATCACATGGAGTAATCTTCCATGCATTGATTAATAAAACATGGCTAAAAAAAAATTCAGCCACAATGTGTTTGCTTTAGGTGGAGAATGCTTCCATTCAAGATTACATCAAGGAGAGTAGAAACATCACAGAACTGCATGGCCAGATCACAGCATGTGATCAAATTCTGGAGGTAAGTGATCACTTATCATGTGATATTGATAACCAACCAGAAGCTATTGACAATATTGTTTGCATTCTATCGTTTTGTGTGTTTTGCTTCTATTGCCAACACCACAATGAAAAATCAAAACCTATTTTATTTATTCTGGCCTGAGTCCTGATGCTCTATTGTCATACCCCTGTACTTCTGCGGCTAGTTACCTCAATGTTCGAAATTATTATGTTTATTTAGTAAAATCAGGCATCCCCGCTTAATGGTATATGTAATGTTATGTACCTGTAATGTTGTTTTTCTTAATTACAGTCAAATCTACCAAGCTATTTAGCCGATTTCTGCTTAACCGGATCAGAGGTCTGTAACATTATTCAACCGACTTTATTGGGACGCAGCCAATGACAGCGGGTTTCTGGAGCTGTCGCCGCTTCTGGTCACGTTTTCTGGCGTTCCGATCATCACTTTCCAGATCGTATGTGACCTAGTGGACTACGTTTCGGCGTGTTGTGGTGTACCTCCGTCTGTAGCTGACCAGTAGCCTCCCCCTCCCCCTCCCCCGCCGCTGCCGCTGTCTGTAGCTGACCAGTAGCCTCCCTTCCCCTTCCCCCGCCGCCGGCAGCGGATGGAGTCGATGCTGCAGACGTTCCAGTCGGACCTGGGCAGCATCAGCTCGGAAATCGTCCACCTGCAGCAGCAGTCGGTCGACATGAACCTGCGCCTGAAGAACCGACAGGCCGTGCGCGGACAGCTCAGCCAGTTCGTCGACGACATGACGGTGTCTGAGACCATGATCCGGTGAGCTGGTGTACCGTGTCCGAGACCATGATCCGTTGAGCTGGTCACGCAGTGCTGGGTTTTCCGTTTCGTGACCGGGTCCCAGAGAGTAAAAATCCGTAGTTGAGAGTAAAATTGAATTGTTAGGAAAATACACATTTTCAGTACTTCTAATGAATGGTTTCTATGGAATGTAAGAAATCCTGGTTTTGAAAAGATATTGCAACTTTGTGAGGAAAATGTGGGCAAAATTCCAAGGCTAGTACCGTGACCTAGATCATGATCCGGTGGCACCAGGCATTGCATAAGATGTCGAAGTGAGGGTGAGCCATCAGGAGGGAATTCCACTCTCTCATTAACGACTTTGTGGCTTTCACCTTTGGTAAATGTTTTCAAAATAGCAAATTGGACCCGAAAGTGCGTATAGGAAAAAGTGAAACCACAAAAATACAACATATTATACCGATTTTGCATTGTTTCGGTTTCCTCGAATCGCAATCCACTTCACCCCCTAAGTGCTGCCCGGCTCCAGCAGCAGCGATATCCTGCTCTGTGAGTGTGATTCAAAGCATCGGTGTATGTGTGTCGGTTTGATGTGTTTTAGACGGTGTACACTGTACAAATGTGTGTATAACGTTATGTGTGGTGTTTCAGGCACATTATCGAGACACCGGTGACCGAGCGCGAGTTTCTGGAGCAGCTCTTCACGCTGGACCACAAACTGGGCTTCGTCAAGGAGCAGAGCTTCCGAGGTCTGGTGTTTGTGGGGCTGGAAATCGCTCGTCAGTGTGGCGGAATCAGAGAGGAATGTTTCGCCACTGCCATGTGCCGCTTTTTTTAGATATTATATTTTATATTTTATGTTTTGATACGGGATATTTGAGAAAAAAAACTTGTGGGGGAAAGGGGGGAGCACAAAAGTGCCACCCCATCCAGTGCGCGTGTTAATGTTCTAAGAATAGCCCATAATATTTTATATTAAACCATAACAGTATAGGGTAGACCATAACAGTCTCTAAACTGTCAGTTTCAGAATACGTGAATACGATCGTATTGAATGAACTACTCAATAATGACAGGACAGGTCTGTATTGAGCCTCATCATCGGTGCTGTTCTTCCTTTCAGAGGCCAGGTCATGTCATGACGTCAGTGATATTCTGGAGAAGCTGAAGATCAAATCGATCGCCAAAATCCGCGAGTACCTGCTGCAGAAGATTCAGCAGTTCCGCAAACCCATGACCAACTTCCAGGTGCCGCAGAACGCTATGCTGAAATACAAGTACGAATTCACTGTGATGTGCTTAAAAGTGGATATGTATTTAGTTTTACCGGTACCTCTGTTTTGGCACTGTTTATTCGTCACGATGAAGTGAGTGATGATAGTGCGTTGTGTACAGTACATGTGTTGTGGAATGGTTCAGTTATGTGAGTTGGGAAATTGCGTGGATGTTTTATCAATTACTTTATTCTGTTGCATCAGAAAATCGTAAAGTTTTGCACAAATGTCGGACTACTGCTTATTGCTCAGTTATTAGGTTTTAGGTTTAGGTTTAAGTTTTATGGACTGAGTTTATACTATGTCTATTCAAGTGTTCATATCTTCTTCAGTAAACAAATTAATTCTGATAAGGAATTTGTCCAGAATCTTTGAGTTTCTTGATACATTATTCGTTTCATTCTTATCGTATGTTCGTTTGATTGGTGCAGGTTTTTCTACAAGTTTCTGGTGGCCAATGAGCGCGAGGTGGCTCGGGAGATCCGAGACGACTACATTGAGACCATGAGCAAAGTCTACTTCAGCTACTTCAAATCCTACTCCACCCGGCTCATGAAACTGCAGGTATGCGTCCTATGAAAAACGGTACCGTTATGTGCACCTAACCATTTGTATTTTACTGCAAACTGCCGTGTACAGTGTGTTCTGAAACATACTCAGCTGTCCCATAACTATACACCTTTTATACCCTGTTCACTGTTATGCATTTAGAGGTCACCTGCTGCTATATTTGTCATCATTGAGTCGTAATACGAGCACAGCAGTCGTCAGTCAAATGTGCCTATCATCAGCCTCAATTTTCCTCACTTGGCTGTGCTATGTGCTGTCATTTGCTTTTCTCTCTCGGGTTTCCTACCAAAACTATGTGTGTTCCAAAAAATACATGCATTGACTGTTTAAAATTAAAATGATCCGTCACTGGACAGCTCGAATAAATCTCGACAAATACGTGCATGTTCACGTTTTAATTTGACAGTATATCACGAGCGGCTATGTCGGTCTCTGGCTGACTTCTTCCCTTCCCGTCGCTAACCGTCAGTTGCGGGACGACCGCCCCATGTAGGGCCCACGGACCCCCCCCCCTCCTGACCATCACTCTGACGCCATCTGTGACTGTGCTGACCCTCTCCCCCTCCCCCTCCTCGCTGGTCGGCCATCTGACTCCCCTCTGGCCGCAGCTCTAGGAAGGATCCACCAACGAGGATTCACTAACACATCGTCTCCCACCCTCTTTCTAACGTCATCTGAGACGCTGCTGACTCCCCCCCCCCCCCCCTGCCTCTCC
>JARBER010198747.1:0-14520 GCA_030265075.1 Balanus glandula | reverse complement strand
TGCGTTAGTATTTAAAAATATGATGTACCTGATTTTAAGCCGTTTTAGAATTAACATTCATTCTGAAACACCCTGTAGTAAGTCACGTGTCCAGATCCGAAGACCGAGCGAGAAGCTCCTGTCGTCGTCGGCGGCTCCGACACGTGACTTTGACGACACGTGACAAACGACACGTGACTTGATCCTTTACGCGACTTACACGACAAGTGACACGATTCTTTAGTGGGTCTAGGGGAAAAATTATCGGCACAATCTGACATCACAAGGAGATCAAATAGCTCGCTTTACCATGACTAAAAGTCATATAGTTTCGTTTGTTCGCTAGAGGCATGCATCTTTGAGGCAGTCTTTGCATCAAAGCACGGTGTTGGTGTAATACAGGTGAGTGGATCTTTGGCTGAAAATAGAATGGAAGTGGTATGATCCCATGCGTAACTGAATTGCTTTATAATTTGCTTTGATATCACACGTTTCTGTATACTGTGTTGTACATTTACTGATCGGTCATGCATCTTTGTTGTACTTTACCTCTCTATCCTAACAAAGCGCACCGACTTGAACTATACCTGAGCAGTGTACGAGAATCATCGATCGGACGTGATTGTTTTCGATGAATTGCCTGGCTGTGCCTCCTCCATTCGGTTCCTGGTATGATGGCCGATAGAATGGGACTGCCCGAATAACAGCCTATCGAACGTTCTAAGAACCGCCAGCTCCATCTGGCAGCTCAATCTGGCAGCTCAATCTGGCAGCACCAGACCACCAGCTGCAATCTCTACTATCAGCTGAGCGGCGCCCTCTAATTTCGCCAGCCCTCACCGATGGGTATCGCTGATACCAGACATTGCGCCTGGGTGGCGGTATTTTACCAGAGAAAGAGAGGCAGAGAGTTGTTTGTCCATCCCCTGTGCATGTCTTGATATCGTTGAATTAAGGTGAAAAGTGGAAATAATGAATATGTTCTTTCGAGCAGCGAACGAAGTTCTGAATACAAGTACAGCTAATAATCGAGCATCCGTGAGGTGTCTGTCAATGTGCCCTTAACCCGCGACCCGCTCGGGGGTGCTAAAAGTAGCACCCCCCTTCGTTTTTTCTAATAACTCAAAAATGCATTCGTATTTCTACACCACATTTTCAGTACCTTTACTCCTATCAATTGCACACCACTATGCAAAACAAACACGATTATCCGAGAAAAAAAAATTGAAAAAATGATATTTTAGTGACGTCATGTCATGACGTTTTCGACGGAAAAACGACAAATGCTTGAAAAATTGTAGTTAATCGCCAAATACAGTGATTCGGTATCCGTAAACGCCATTAGACACCAAAAGTCATTATTAATAAGATTGCTATCTCAGATTTTCAAAATATAGTAATTTTGACCCCCCAAAAATCCCAAAAATATTTTTTGAATTTTTTTCAAAAAAAAAAAAATATATCAAAAAACCCGGAACATATGTCATAACACTACGCTGTTTCAATATTGATAAAAAATGCAAGTCAATACCTTAATTTTTAACTGAGTTGTGGCTCCTCAAGTGAATGAAGCTTATGACGTCATTTTTTCATTTTGTGTGTGCTTTTGTGATCTGATGTAGTCAAATGAACGTCATCGTTGTTTTTCCTAAGGCAAACCTGATCCAGAAATATGCCTTATTCATTGAGAAAAATAAATTTGAAAGTTTGACCCTTTTGACATGAGGTCAGATTATACAATGGTCAATTCAATCGAATTATACGTGCAAAATGGCCCATATAACTTGTGTTGCATGACATTCGTAGGCCTGTTACTATCAATGACCTTGTGTAACCTGACCTTGAACTTGACCTTTTGCTGAAAATTATGCTTTTCCTCATGAGGAATATGTATCATGCCTTTTAGAACAAGTTGTGCGACTATAGTGGCAATATAAAGCATTGCAGTGAACATATGGTATCAAAAACGAAACAAACATCAAATTTGACCTTTCACCTGACCTTGACCTGACCTGTGACCTTAACAAAACAATTTGTATGACTTAATCAGACGAAGCTCATTAAGACCTTTCGATAGCCGCCTTGCATGTCTCGCTGCGGTCATTGGTTTGTAAGATAGCAGGGGTGCCACTTTTAGCACCCCCCCCCCCCCAGCGGGTCGCGGGTGGCAAAATACCCCAGTCGGTGCCGGGATATGCTTGGAAAAGCAAGCGTTTTAATTTTTCCCTATTGACCATCGTAATAGGAATTACGAAATTAACCCGATCTTTAGTCACCGATATCAAAATTACAAGTTACACAAATTGTAAATACCTAACCTATGCACCCTGTAATACCCTGTAAGTGTTAAACTGATCGGGTAAAAAACTGCTTTAGCTTTGGCACAACCAGAACGTTTTACGAGGAGCCGTCACGTGACCTAGTTTGGTGACTTGACCTGAGATATCCTGAGGCTATTTTTCAATTGATACCCCAATAGGTATGCCAAAAACAGCGATGATGAGGGCTTTCACTAGCTGCGAAAAACCTGAGGTGGCGCTTAGACCCCCTTCAGCACGTCGTGGCCTGGAAAAACTACAAAGCTAGCACCACAAACCTGGAGATTGCAACAGCGCACACAAAGCTAACAACGCGAACCTGGAGACTGCAACAGTAAACACAAAGCTAACACCGAGAAACTGGAGACTGTAACAGTGCACACAGAACTAACAACACGAAACTGGAGACTGCAACAGCACACACGAAGCTAACAACACGAACCTGGAGACTGCAACAGTAAACACAAAGCTAACACCGAGAAACTGGAGACTGCAACAGTGCACACAGAACTAACAACACGAAACTGGAGACTGCAACAGCACACACGAAGCTAACACCACAAACCTGGAGACTGCAGCAGTAGACACAAAGCCAACACTGAGAAACTGGAGACTGCAACAGAGCACACAGAGCTAACACCGCGAACCTGGAGACTGTAACAGCGCACACAAAACTAACACCACGAAACTGGAGACTGCAAGAGCGCACACAAGGCTAACACCACGAAACTGGAGACTGCAACAGCGCACATAAAAAAAATAACAGCAGGGTTTGGAGACTGCAGCAGCGTACAGTAACTACCACCGCGGTCATAGAGATTACAATAAAGCACATAACAGCAGCCCCACGGTTTAATGACTGCAGGCACACATACAAGACTAACACTACGAACTTTTAGATCACGCTTACGCCATCCTGTTTGTCTCTTCAACGCGCGTTGAAAGTTATTCATGTTGACCTTGCTAGGTCAAATTGAAAATACGACCTAAATCATGTGACGTTGACCTGAGGTCAAAACTCAAGTAGGTCATGTTGCATAATGGAAGACGTGGCTCGACGAGACAAACACGTTGGTATATGTTTCACTTTGCTATTTGTCTTCTGTCAAGAGTTATTGCCAACAAAGGGATTTGACTTCAGATGACCTCGGCTGTCACCTTAGGGGTCAATAGGGAGACTAATTGGCCCATTTCATTCAACTATGGCCTATACTAACATGTTTTAGATGAAACTGGGCTTATTCTCGGAATGAAATTCATTTGATTATTACCTCATTGATTTATCCCTGTTAGTAGTAGTATGGTATATGAATGTAAAAATTCATAGTATCCCTGTTTCGTTTTTTTCCTACACCTACGTTTGTCTTGAATACCTCCGAAACAGATGGAAGTAGGCTCGTTCAATTTTCTGCTTTTCAAAAATAAGTCTGGGCAGATTGTTTGAAATTTTAAAAAGAAACATTTGAGCAGTGCGGATCCATTACATAGTTTTTTGGGAGGTTTAACCAAAAGAGTGTGCATAAAGTATATGTAAACATAATCGTTTGAATCAATTTTGTAGACGTAGAGTGCTTGAACACATTGAACAAAATGCAATGAAATAATCGATGCTGAGATCTATCCACTATGTTCTATTATAGGTGGCCACAGTGATCAAAAAAGATAATTATTTTCATTCTATTGGATCTCCTCTTTTCACCACCTGGCACCGCTTATCAATCAACACATTTTGTTGTAACTGTGTTGGCTATTTCATGATTTTATGGTGATTTATTTATATATAAAGGAAAAGAAAACGGTTTAATTATGTATGTACTTATTCCAATATTTAGTGACCTGCAGTTTAGTGGCCTAAAACTTTTGAATTTTTACAAAGTCACCGTAATACAACAATGCACAATGCAATCTGTACCAATCTACATAAATTGCGCTGAAATTGGTTGATACGAATTGCAGAAGGTAATGAAATTGCAGATACTGATGACCTGATCATATCCTGCAAGCTTCACACCTGTCAGCAAAAACTGTGGCTGTGGTACGACCTCAACTATTTTAGGTGACGTCATAACGTGATCTGTCCGATGACCTGACCTGAGATGACCCGAAGTAAAAAAAAACAACACAATGAGATAAGTATTAAAAACCGTAGCCTCATACTATTTAATATATTAATCGATAAAAAAAAGACAAAAAAGGACGACAGTTTCGAGCGTAGCTCATCATCAGGTCTTGACCTGACAAGACCATCAGGTCTTGACCTGATGATGAGCTACGCTCGAAACTGTCGTCCTTTTTTGTCTTTTTTTATCGATTAATATATTAAATAGTATGAGGCTACGGTTTTAAATACTTATCTTATTTATCATGAGCCTCCAAAAAGCGCTAACACACATAAAACAACATAATGTGCTAATTTGAGTTCATTTACTAACAGGTATGCAAAAGCCGGCGTCGCTGCGTACCGCCTTTTTCTGCTATGCTCGAAAAAACACAGATGGGTGGGCAAATATCGTCTTCCCCTGTCCAGGGCGCGTGCCCCATACCCTGACAGCTAATGACATGATTAGCACCGACTGAAGCATGAATAAGCCACACCATACTCGATAGAACAGCGTCTGCTAGATATAGACTGATGGTAACAAACATCCGGTTTTCCTTTGCTTCGGCAGACATTGCTTTCAGTGCCAGAACTATACCATTATCAGGGTCATAGGTCAGTCTTCTCCTGGCCATGAGCACAGGTTACATTTTCATGAGATAAGAGAATCCAGATTTAACCTGGCGGCGACATCCGTAATGTTGTCCCCACATGAGGAACGCACAATTCTCCTCCAGAAATAAAAATGGATTTTAGCCCCACTCATATTAATTATGTGTGTGAATTAATTGTGTTCGGTTAATTGTGATCTCTCTCTCTTGTGCGGAGACACAATTACAGAAGTCGCCACGAAGCATTCCGGATTCCTTAGTCTCATGGGCACGTGGCCACAATCAGCCTTCTCCAACTGCGATCATGCTCCGACCGCAATCAGGGTTACTCTCCAGTCTCCTCGGCCCTCCGACCGCGATCTGAGCTACTCCCCTCCGCCCGTCACCACAGGGTTCTGCCTTCGGCCTTCTCTGACCGCGACACGGCTACTATGTTTCTCTGACTTTGATCAAGGCCAATATGATTGAAATAACAACATTTAAATGACGTTAAATTTGAACCAAATGTAAGTGATGTGTAATGTCTACCCATTCTAAGCACCTCGCTTGTGATCTGTGGATGTGTTACGTGACACACTGTTTGGCAGCAGCTCCAGTGACGTAGTGGTGCCGCTCCTGGCTGTCGGTGTCTGGTGGCGTCCTCTGGTGGTGACCTTGACGTCACGCCCCGCTGTTGATAGTCCAGACACGGTTCACTGGGGTGGCTGCCAATACTAACAGCGGTGGGGGCCGATGGGTCAGGGACCGGCCTCTCCACAGACCGCACCCTCTCTCCTTCATCCTCACTGCCCCAATTCGGACTCCCTCTCTCCCACGTCACCGCTGTTCCACTTTGGAGAACGACAGTGGAGGAAGGGACACCCAACGCTGCATCTCTTCTCAAGATAGAAAATTAGTTATGCATAATGTGAGCAGTTATCTCGATGGCGAACTATCGCGTATATGTAATGTGTTCAGCTCTCATATGAATTGCATTACAGCCACAGTTCATACTTATCTCATAACAACTTACCACAGTACAGGGTGTCCCAAAATATGTTGTTCCTTCCTCACATTCATTTAACTGCCACGTTTGATTTGGGTTTCAGCCGAACACTATTAACCGGGGGCAAATGTTGCCCCTCGTTATCTCCGGAATCAAGAATTAGAGGGAGACGCGCAAGGCGGAATTCGATTTTTTTCTACATATGAGACGCATTTAGAACATACTTAATTTGTTTAGTTGAGGTCAAATGTCAGGTCAAGTTCATGTCAGAAAGGTGAAAATTGAGGCTTTTTAGCTTATCACTTATTTTTTTCATTAAGAACCTGTAATTGCTACCAATATGAGACGCATCTAGAGCATACTCGATTTAGTTTAACTAAGCTCAAATGCCAGGTCATGGTCAGGCCAACGGTCACAATTGAGGCTTTTTAGCTTATCGCCCATTTTTATATTTAAAGCCTTTTATTGCGAATATAATCTCTCAAAGTGTTCCTAAAGGTATCAGTAACACTCTGTATGTGCAGAAATGGAGGTTTGTTCCAGAGTTCAAGTTCATGGTCAGGTCACAAAATGGTCGATATCCCAGTTTTGTTCTCGATAGTCATGCAGTTCTGTAGGTTATTTTAAACTCCAAATTCAAAAATATTCACCATTTGACCATTCAAGCTCATTTAGGTAAGATTAAGGTCATGTTCAGGTCAAGGTCAGGTCACATGAGGTCAGATTTCAAACGTGATACATTTTAATAAAAATGTATAGGTGCTTAGACCCATGTTGTTCCAGATAAACAATGCTGCATTTTTTTCTTAATTTGGTCTATAATCTCCCCAAACAACATTTTCAAAATACAATGTCACCAGTCACCACTAACAGTACCTACTACTTAAGGAGTAATAGGTCAGTTAAACAAAAACTTGTCTTTGAAATTTGGCATTGGCATTGTTCATATACAGTTATATGACATTTATTGCGGATTATTCAATATCATTGAATAATTTTATTTTGAGGCTAAGTTAAAAGTGTTCTCATAGAGAGACGCGAGATATGCCAGACACGCAAGAGACACGCGAGAGACGCAAGTGACGCGAGAGACGCGAGAGACGCGAGAGACGCGAGAGACGCGAGAGACGCAAGAGACGTGAGAGACGCAAGAGACACGCAAGAGACGCAAGTGACGCGAGAGACGCGAGAGATGCAAAAAACGCGAGAGACACAGTCCGCCACGCCACCACCTGACACAGACGCCACCTGACCTTCAGTGTGCCGCTGCCACCGGCCGCAGGCCATCCCAGTATCGAGCAAATAGCGAGCGCCGAAGCGACTCAACTCGGCCTCTCACTGCCGATGGGGCATAAGTCCGGCGCTCTCCCAACTGAGCTATCGGGTGTCTAACATCCTCGACAGAACTTTGACCGTGGCTGGTGAGTGGTGACCCCTCCTACTTTTCGCGCTATCACTGCGCTACCGTCTTTTGAGCACCTTATCCACGTAGTAGGCTGACTATTATGATTTCAAAGACACCGGCCCTGATCACAGTCAGAGAAACGAAGTAACCGTTTCGCGGTCAGACAAGGCCGAAGGCAGAAAACCCTGGTAACGGTCGGAGGTACTTACCGAGGAAGTAACCCAGATCGTGGTCGGATGGCCGAGGGGGCTGGGACATACAACTGTGGCATAAATCCCAGGCTCAGATCTATGATCCAAAAGTATCTTTTCATATATTTTAATGACGGGTCCTTACCGATATCAAAACACAATGTTGGAGTGGATCTTTGATCCTAGTGTATGTATGTATGTACATACATATCCCTCAAGAAACGAACCTCGGATCCTAAGGACCAAATGATAAGCAAAATAAAATGTGCTTACATGGTCATAATGGATATTGGGGCAGACATGAAACCGCGTAATATTATAGGTACACAAATACATTAAGCATCTATTGTCAAAAACGAAATATAATATGCAGCTTTTCAGACTTACAATAACAAATAATGTGAAGTATATTGAGGCTTCTAAAAGCATATGCCCCGTTAATATAGATCTTATATCTAGTCTTATATTGCCCGGAATTTCCCGATCGGACGGTAAAGGTCAGGACCTGCGCAACAAGCTCTGCTTAGCGCGGGCTCTGACTTCGTCAAGCCATCCATTCAAAAGTTCGGACTAAATTTGAAAAAAAATGGGATGCACTGTCCCTTTTAAACCTATGAAGGGAAGATCTGGGGCTGCCTTGAATGTAAATACCAAACGTATGCAGTGCAAGCAAGCATATTCTAAATGAAGCATACTTTTAACAAGCATATTTTAACAAGCATATTCTAAATGAGTGATACTACGTGGGTCATTGCATCACTACGCTGAATTCTCACACAGGCAAAAATGTTCATATGTTAACTGAAGTGGAATGACGGCAATGCCTGACATTCTATTTTAATTGCATGCCTGGTAGCTCGAGTGACACTGAGTCGCCACTACGTCGCGGCGGTATGTATCCTGACATTGTGTTATTAATGCTCTCCACCTACCAACCACCTGGCTTCACAACGCATCTGATCTCCAATGCCAAACGCAACTTACGCAACCGCACTGACTCTGGCCTGTCTGTGCCCAAACGGACCCTCTGTGACCCAGTACTATCTCAGTGAAGTGGCGTGTGTATTGCGCCACGGGGACCCACCTGCCAGCCACTGAACAGCTGCATGAGACAAGGTGTCATCATTAATGAGCCTATTGGCTCCCATAGCACAGTCCGCCCCAGGCCGCGGCTTCTCACTGTGTCAGATATCGCCAGCGTCACGGGCCACTACACTGCAGGGCTGTCTTCAGAACCCGCCCTGCTCGTCTCTCGCATCTCTCGCGTCTCTTACGTGTCCCTTGCGTCTCTTGCGTCTCTTGCGTCTCTCGCGTCTCTCGCGTCTCTCGCGTCTCTCGCGTCTCTCGCGTCTCTCGCGTCTCTTGCGTCTCTTGCGTCTCTCGCGTCTCTCGCGTCTCTCGCGTCTCTCGCGTCTCTTGCGTCTCTCGCGTCTCTCGCGTCTCTCGCGTCTCTCGCGTCTCTTGCTTCTCTTGCGTCTCTCGCGTCTCTCGCGTCTCTCACGTCTCTCGCGTCTCTTGCGTCTCTCGCGGCTCTCGCGTCTCTCGCGTCTCTCGCGTCTCTCGCGTCTCTCGCGTCTCTCGCGTCTCTCGTGTCTCTCACGCCCTTCTCCATCTCAGCTCCCATCTCCTGTCTTCGTTTTCACCCTAATATCATACTTAGACCGAAAAGCAACACTGACTTCTGACCTCTTAGAACAACTATCTTATCATTATGTTCCAGTCCAGTCAAACGTTCCTAGAGCTGGTTGTCCACATTTAGGTACGCATAAACTGTTCTCTAAATGACAATATCTGGTAGCCCACGCAGTCAGTAGCACGTTCAAGGCTGATTTCGCTCCATATTCAGAACGTCACGCGGAGTCTTGACGTCACCTGATCGGCGAGGTCAGCTGTCCTGCTTAGAATATGTATATGCCGATATGTTATATAAAAGGTGAGACTGCGCGGAGCGCCCCGGCTAACCCGGAAGGCTGCCTGCTGAGAACAGTTAGTGCGTCGGTAATATAATGGGTCTCTAAGAAACCTTCGGAAGAAGGATGGTATGGCCTTGGAATCATTCATGAATACGATGTAACCGGTGCAGCAGCTCTAGATGTATCCCAAATAAGACTTGACATAAAGCACTGTGTTGCCAAGTTTCCTGTGGTTTCGCCAGAGTTTCGCCTGGTACCAACTGGCTCTATTTGATTCAAGCGTGGTACCGCCTGGTACCGAATGGGTCTGCCTGGCTTCTGATAGGCCCGCTAAGTTTCTGATGGAAGCACTTGGTTCCTGATAATTTTCCTGGTTCCTGATGGGCTCCTTGGTTCCTAGTTGGGCCCACCTGGTTCCTGATAAGCCCACCTGGTTCCTGATAAACCCACCTGGTTCCTGTTGGGCCCGCCTAATTCCTGATGGGTCCGACTCGTTCCTGTTTGGTCCACCTAGTTCCTGATGGGTCCGCCCGGCTTCGCATAGGCTCGCCTGGTTCCCGATGGGCCTTCTTGGTTCCTGATGGGCCTTCTTGGTTCCTGATGGGCCTTCTTGGTTCCTGATGGGCTTTCCTAGCTCCTGATGGGTCCGCCCGGTTTCAAATAGACCCGCCTGGTTCCTGATAGGTCCGCCGGTTCCTGATGGGCCCGCTTGGTTTCGGATTGGCCCATCCGGTTCGGGGTCAGTGGCAGGCGCGGGTGCGCAGGATCGGTCGGCTGACGGCCGTGAGCGCAGGAAGTGACATAGCGTCCTTCGACCCTGTTGGGCGCTTCCCTCTCCGCACCAATAACCGTCGGTTAGCCGACGTTGATCTAGGAGGGTTTTTTTGTTATCGTCATGGAGAGACTCTTGGGGTAGTCGGCCCAAGGCCGATTGGCCAGCTCGAACAAACACAGATGGTGACTGAATATGATGCTCAAGGGACACTCGATACAGTAATATATTACCAGCGAGCACTTCCCGTGGTTGAGACGTTAAAATCTTTGCAACCTCACTTCTGATTGACAAGTGATCTTCTTTGCTGAGCAGCCCAATCCAACGTACTCTGTTCGAGACCAGTGATATCCACGTGGGTGACTACCACTGCGTGTGGCGCGTGCCGCGTGACGGGTGTTGAAAAGTAATTTCTAGCAAAAACGCCACAACGTCTGGGCTGATTGTGTTCAAATTTGGTGTGTGATTAGGCACATCTTAGGTGTGACTTTTCCTTAAGTCAGGGTTGGGGTGACTACACGTGCTCACATGCACATCCGTATTACATCTATCTAAGAAACGGCTGAGGCGCTTGAGTTCAAATTTAATATGCAGATAAGGACCTCTCAGACGGTGCTTTTCTAAAACTCAGGGAATGTCCTAGCACGTGCGCACGTGCAAATCCCTACTTTACATACAGCCCAGAAACGGCTGATCTGATTGTGTTCAAAGTTAGTGTTTGATTAAAGACAAGTCAGCCGATGCTTTTCCAATAGTCAGAGGTGGTATGCCACTGCACGTGCGTACCTTTCTGTATCCTGAAAGCTACTTACCAGGGTAACGACACTACTTACTCTATCGTGTTCGAATTCATCATGCATTTCATTCGCATTCGCTGCAGTTCTTCGCCAATTACGGCGTTTTACTGGTTAAGCTTTCCTAGGACCAGGAGCCAGTCAATACAGGGGAATTTCTGGTAGAGCAGCTTCTGACCCTGGCTTGACCGGTCTGATGTTCGTGACAAGTCGGGAGTAGTGGACAGCGAACGCCTGTGTTGGGTGGGCCTGATTTAGTCAGGGTTCGTGAAACAGTACTCATTGTCGAAAATCATATAGGTGCTGAGAATCCCGCCCCACAATGATTTGCATTAATGATGCTCCATAAATTCATGTTATAATAATTTTATGAATTTTAACACGAGTCTTGGCGATTTTTTCAGAACATGACTTTAAGTGGGAATAAGACACATTGCAGGAGCAAGATTGCATGTTTGCATGATATTTTACGAATTGCAATTTGGGTAGCAGTATACCAAGTGTTATATATTTATATTTATGAATTAAAATAAACCCTAACCCTTAAACCCTTAAAAAAACTCACTCAATATGCATCCATAATACAATTGTAGCTTTGTTCATGCTATCTGTGCAAAAGGGCACGAACAAGGGTAAAATGTGCCATTGAAAGGTCATCTGATGTGGTGTTAGTGTGCTACTGATGTAGTCTCCGACTAATATCCCTATACCATGCGTTGCAGTCTCCATTCTTGCCGGTCACGCACAGCAGTTTACACGTCATCAGACATTTTAACAGTATTTAGAGAGAAATTGTGGTACCAAAATCCCTAGAGGCTATTATTTTACCAACGGAAGCAATATACAACACGAATAAGCTGTGAAAAGATCAGAACAAAAAACGTTAAGAAGACGCTGAAGATAATCTGAGCGAAAAGCGTTAAATACAGTCCATATATTACTAACATGTCGGTAAGTGTGACATGTCCGGACCTGTATGTAAGTAGATCAATCGAAGGGTCACTCAGCTCTCAATCTCCATCACCTCGCCCGTTAAACCAAAGGCCTGTCATTACACCTCGTTTTACCCTGGCTGGAGGCCACTGCCACCAATGTCTCCCCTGGTTGGAGGCCACTGCCACCAATGTCTCGGGTATCCCTACACCGGAAAACCCGCAGCTCGGTTGCAGGCCGTGGGCGGGGTGCTGAGACGACCTTCACAGTGACCGGTTAGTAGGCCACGAGGCAACAATAACAACCTCTCAACCACGTGCTTCCTTCGGAGACGGCCTGCGTGACCGCAGCAGCCGTTACATTGTTCGGTAGCTACAGAAACAGGGAATAGACTAGGAAGTACATACCTGCAGTGCACGACATTAAGAGTAGATTGCCATCTCGCAGATCGATATGGAGTTTTTTTAAATAAATAAGTAGATTAAGCGTGTTCGATTTCATCTGCAAAGTTTGGTAATCTAAACTGCTCGCATTAGATCACAATATACATTAGGACAGCTCAAATTTGGAATATTTTTGTACAGTTTGAATCGCCCGCGCACTATCTTGAATCGCTACTTTGTGGGCTCCAATTTGATTTAGAATATTGCAAACCCAGGGTAACTATTCTAGCAATGGGCTTTAAAATAAAAGGGTGAAGGAGAAAATATATATTGTCAACAGCTGTTGTCGCTTTCAAAAGATAAGTTATCTTTACAACACCAAAACAGTGATCCTCGGCTTTGGGCGTCAGATATTTGTGCCAATGACATTTAATACACACAAGTTTTCAGAAGCCATAGCAAAGGTCGTGATGCGCCGAATTCACAGTTGCGCCACATTCACAGCCAGTGGATGAGGGCGGCTATCATTAATTTAGTACTGTTCACATCTTGGTACTATGGTTAGGAATAGGAAAACAATGAGTTTTCAATCCACTGCTTTTGGTGTTGCAGGAGCATGAGTAAACACGATCATTAACTCTCAAAATCATTTAAGCCACTTTTTACCAATCTTTCCTAGGTGGCAATATCCCATTAAGTAACGGTGTAGCATGAGACAAAACTTATTCAGCTAAAGGTTTCTTTTTTACTGCTTAACTTAACCTGCGCTGGACCCGGTACTGCCCGGGTAATGTCAATATGACGAATATTTGAAATACTCAAAGCACAATAGCGCTATTTAGCTAAAACCTTTGGTATGTAGGTACTTGCCTTCTCCTACATCCATTTTGCATCTGCTGTTATTTTTTTGTGATACATTTTTGAGTTAATATAAATTTAGTTAAGTCACTAAATGCTATTTTGATGATAAAACCAGCTTACATTTTACAAGCCACTTAAAGAACACAAACCAAAATGCAATTAAACATATAGATCACTGCAATATCTACATAAAGACTATATCGTTTTTGTCGCTACAATTTTTGGCTTTATACCCCCACAGCTTTTCTTGAAAATAGCTGAATAATCAAATTAAACGAAGATGTTAAAGAAGTTACTTGAGGGAGGGGGTTATTTTTTGCTCTCCTCTGATCTCCGAAACTACTAAGTCGGTCGTCAAAATTCAAACACCATTCGATAGCCTAGACAATTTCATTAAAAATAGATTAGCTTATCTCAGAGTCACCACTGACGTCACAGGTAACTAGACCTCATCGGCGCTTGACCGTATCATCAACAATTTAATGGATGTTATTGTCGCGCAAAAAAAGTCGGAGACTAGGACGGAGACGGAGAGCGAGAGCGAGCGACGGTGGCGTCCTTACTGGCCGGAGGTCCGTCACAAGCTTCCTCATTTGGAGAAGTGATAACCAGTGTTCGTTACGGGTGCATCAGCCCCCCCCCCATCTTAACGCGGCCCGGGCCCATGAAAAGTACCCCTGGACCAGGTCCGGTCAAATGTATAGATTTGAAGCCCAGGCCTGTTCAGCCTGTTCAGACTAACCTAAATACTAAAGACTAACCTAAAGACTTAACACGTTTTTATCTCGCAAACGTCTTGCCGATCAAGTTTAAATTCACCACATATTTCGTTTGCATACCATCGTCAACATTTATTTTGAACTGAGAAAGCAGTTTTGTAGCCCGTGTCGAGAAACCCTCGTCAGAAATATTTATCGGCTGAAAAGGCTCTCCTGCCGAATATATTTGAATTCTTGGCGAAGGAATGCAATGCTGGGAAATAAATTCAGTGCTGTTATAAGTACAGGAATGCGTAATGTTAAATGCGCGATCTGGTCGTGCTTAAGCTAATAACTTACGACTAAGACTAAAATTAACAATATGGGGGCCAGGACCCAGGACTGGGCCTGCTTGAGTGCGGTGGGCCTGGGACCCATTGGATGATTGGTAGGTAGGTACTGTTATTTTGAGTTTAGTTACTTTTTAGTACCAGTAAAACTTCGTAGTTGGCGATGAACGAGCGAGCGCGACAGAAATGTATGATGAATTTGAACACGATAGGGTAGGTAATTTTCGAG
>JARBER010198525.1:0-14532 GCA_030265075.1 Balanus glandula | reverse complement strand
GAGAGGTCAGACCGGGTCGGCCGTCAGGCAGAGGCAGAGGTCATCTGACAGCACACGGCCCTGCTGGTTCCGCCCGGAGGGAAGGGCTCTGTTCGACACGGCTCTCGACGTAATACAGCATCAGTCACTATTCTGGGAGTCAGCACAAGCAATCTGCTCTTTATCGAACTGAATCAAACTGTAGACATCAATGTACAGTGTACACTGGTGACTCTGGTCGGACTCAGATATTTCTCAGCTTGGATCTGTCCCACGATCTACATTCTCACAATCCGTAAGCACTGTAGTGGAGACCATAGCGATCACGGCTAGTGACCGTCGCTCTCCCACTCTCTCACCAGCAGCGCCTCACCTGAGTAACAGCCGCCTCCATCAGGGCGTTGGCGGTCTGCTGGCAGCCGATGTCGCCGACGCAGCGGGCGTCCGGCCGGCCCGAGGGGCGGCCTCCGCGCGCCAGGTACAGACTGACCGGCGCCAGGTGCGGCGCGCCGCCCGCCTGCGTGTTGTACCCGTACACCAGCTGCTGGACAACGGACGGCTGCAGCGACAGAAGCGACACGCACGACGACACGGCGCTCTCGAACCCTGCCGACAGACAGCAGAGGACGGACTGTCAGTAACAACAGAGAACGGACCTCTCTAACCCTGTCGACAGACAGCAGAGAACGGCTGTCAGTAACAACAGCAACAAGGCCCTCTCAAACCCTGCCGACAGACAGCAGAGAACGGGCTGTCAGTAACAACAGCGACACGGCCCTCTCAAACCCTGCCGACAGCCCAATTCTGCCGCGTCCAGAACAGCAGCGACACGCGCATATGCCATGTCAAAAGACGTTTTAAAGTTATGACAGGAGAGTGGTCGTTTCCAGACTGATTTGAACATGTAAAGGACGTCCGAGATTGCATGTAAACGGCACCAGTTTTGGTTCAGCTGCTGTTGTCTCGCATGAGGTCAGCGTTGCCTCTACCGTGTCCCATTTCTGCGAAAGGCAGTGCAGCCGCTGTAAGCCAGCTGGAACTGTGTCTGCTCGCCGGAGGGGGGGGGGGGGGGGTCCGCTGCCCGGCCGACATACCTGGGAAGGCAGGCGTCTGGAACGGAGCCGGCTGGCCGGCGGCAGCCATCCGCAGGTACGCGGCCTCCGTCATCAGCTCCAGCGCCGACTTCAGACCCTGGGCGTCAGCGTCGGCACACAGACGTACCCTGGGGACAGACAGACAGATAGACGGTGTGACAGACACAGACACACCCTTTTGGACTCCCAGCTGACCGCTCCCACTTCTCAAAACCCCCGAGAAACTGACTCGTCCCTCGACTCATCCTCATCTGACTCATCTGTCGACTCACTTCTCCGAGTCGACATAGTTGGAGCAGGCGGCGCTGGTGTCGAACCGGGAGGAGGTCCAGAACTCGGCGGGCGCCGCGGGGAGACCCAGCAGCGTGAGGAGCTTCTCAGCCAGCCGTGCCAGCTGCTCCGTGGTCAGCTCCTGACGACACGGCGGACAGGTCAGCAGGGAGGTCACAGGTCACAGGAAGGGGCACAGGTCACCAGGGAGGTCACAGGTCACCAGGGAGACAGATGGCGCTGACGGTCAGCTGACCGCCTGCTAATAGATGGCGCTGACGGTCAGCTGATCGCCTGCTGACAGATGGCGCTGACGGTCAGCTGACCACCGGCTGACAGATGGCGCTGCTGGCCAGCTGACCGCCGGCTGACAGATGGCGCTGACGGTCAGCTGACCGGAGCACGCGACGTGCAGTTTGACGCACCGAGCACCTCCGGGGCAACGAGCCGTAAATCCCAAAGCGTGGCAACACATTGACAACGCACTTCACTCGAGCGGATAATCAAAAAGGTTTGAATGTCGGTGTTGCGCTGGACGCGGGTATCAAAGCATTACTACATGGTTTCAAGTCGGGTCGCGGGCCACACCAGGTTGGAGACCACTCAGGTCGCCGTCTGTAAAATCTCACCTTCTCGCGCAGCAGGTCAGTGACAACATTGGCGACGTCCGGGTAGGGCAGCGCGAGCTTCACCAGCTCCGAGCAGTCGTCCCGTGCCGCGCACGCTGCCAGACACACACAGCACGGGTTACGGGAGGGAGAGAGGAGACGAGGTACCCGCTGCCAGACACACACAGCACGAGTTACGAGGAGGGACACGGACACGGAGAGAGACGAGGTACCCGCTGCCAGACACACACAACACGAGTTACGAGGAGGGACACGGAGAGAGACGAGGTACCCGCTGCCAGGCCATTGCCGCAGTCGGAGAGTGAAGCTACCGTGGCCAAATGGAGCGATGAGTAAGTAATGGCAACGCGTTTTCTTTTTAGAAGTACCAAAAAACCGGAACACATAAATGATACTGTCAGATATAATCAACGCGCAGAGACCTCTACACAACCATTTATGAAGTATAATTTGACAATAGTCTACGAACACCAGTATAAACGGGTTAAATTCCATTAATACAGATGTCTAATGCGCTGCGAATGCGCATTGCGCATGCATCACCAGATAATACATTATCAAGTTAACTAAAATAATATTAACTAAAGAAACTAAACTAAGCTTAACAAAACGTAATTAAAATGTAATCAAATCAGAGTGCATCATCAGTGCCGTAGCAGGTCGTGTGGTTACCGTACCATACAGCAGGTCCTGGAGGGTGCCGCTGGCGGGGGCCGGCAGGCTGCGCAGGTAGCTGGTCAGGCTGGAGACCAGCGGGCCCACCTGGGACCACATGGTCTGCAGGGAGGCGCGCGCGTCGCCGGAACTGGTCACGAACGGCGCCCACCACAGCTGGCGCGCCGAGTCCATACCTGTGGACCGGGGCACGGTGGTAAGGTCACTGGATAAACACAGCACGGCTCGGCAGTCACCTCAGCTGGCGCGCCGAGTCCATACCTGTGGAGCGGAGGACGGGGTAAGGTCACTGGATAAACACAGCACGGCTCGGCCGGTAGTGGTCGGGGGTAGGAGTCAGATCACTAAGCAGTAGCTTTAATGTTAACAAAGAAAGAGAAAGTTTTTTTAGTGCGTGAAGATGATAAGAAGTCATTCCCACAGTAAGTTGTAATTGTGGCGTTTTTTTACTATGATTATTGTATATAGCATCCAACAACGTACTGTGCGCAATCACCAAGGAAACTATTAATCGTAAACATCGGAGCCAGCTGAGGTAGTCGCAGCTGCACCATGGTGGCTGAATACAGTTACAGGTTACTCTACGCCATTCGACTCAAACGAGCCATCGGCTTTTGAAAGGTCGACTTGATAAGCCTGAAATGTTGCCGGGCGCGGAGATACGTCGCACCGCGGCCTCACCATACGTCCCCTATCAGCCATCAGTTGGACACGAGCAGCTCTTCAAAGTGGCGCAATGTGTTAGCTTCGCCAAACCAAGAGGTCACTTATCAGGAGAAAGAATCCTGCGCGTTTGACGATCAAACATCCTGATTAACATTAAAGGCAATGTTCAAACACATGATAAAAGTATGTAAATAGACGGATCATCCATGCGTTGAAGTATTGTTGAAATTAACTCATAGCTCTTCGCAGTAAGCACACATCGAGAGACGATAGCACCGATAACGGAAACTCGTGACACTCGTTTGGCAATCTTCAGATCATGGGATATCGTTTCCACGTTACATAATGTCCACGTTCTTCATATTACATAATATTCACGACAGAGCGGCAACAATGTAGGACATTTTGAGGGACTAACTACTAATTTGCCTTGCTTTCATCAACTGAGAACCAAAGTAGCGCGTCTTATATCGGAAAGGTGGAGTAGTCTCATAACACTCGGAAAAGTAAACCCAGTTCCGTGTGTCGGTAGGAGACGCAGGCAGCATTTTCGGCCAGTGCGTACCAAACAGCCGAGCTCGTCGGCAACATGTAACGTCGTTCTCCAGAGGAAGGGGAGGTACACGACCCATATGACCTGAGCTCTGTGGCCTGTACCGCTGTACCCCGGACGGCCATATGGCCCGTGTGCTGTGCCCTGAAGGCTCATGCGACCGATACCCTGAGACCCATGCCCTGTGCCCGTAAGGCCCATAGGGCCCGTGTGTTGTGCTCTGGAGGCCCATATGACCCGTGTTCTGTGCCATGAAGGTTCACGTGACCCGTGTTCTGTGCCCTGAAGGCCCATGTGACCTGTGTTCTGTGTCCTGAAGGCCAATGTGACCCGCGTTCTGTGCCCTGAAGGCTCATGTGACCCGTGGGCTGTGCCCTGAAGGCCCATGTGACCTGTGTTCTGTGTCCTGAAGGCTCATGTGACCCGCGTTCTGTGCCCTGAAGGCTCATGTGACCCGTGTTATGTGCCCTGAAGGCCCATATGACCCGTGTTATGTGCCCTGAAGGTTCACGTGACCCGTGTTCTGTTCCCTGAAGGCCCATATGACCCGTGTTCTGTGCCCTGAAGGCACATGTGACCCGTGTTATGTGCCCTGAAGGCTCATGTGACCCGTGGTATGTGCCCTGAAGGCCCATATGACCCGTCTTCTGTGTCCTGAAGGCCCATGTGACCCATGCCTTGTGCCCTGAATGCTCATGTGACCCGTGTTCTGTGCCCTGAAGGCTCATGTGACCCGTGTTCTGTGCCCTGGGGGCCCATGTGACCCGTGTTCTGTGCCCTGAAGGCTCATGTGACCCGTGTTCTGTGCCCTGAAGGCTCATGTGACCCGTGTTCTGTGCCCTGAAGGCTCATGTGACCGTGGTATCCTGTCTGTCGGTGCGTGGTATCTGCGCACTCGAAGGCAGCCTGATAGTGTATCAGCACGGACGAAGTGGCGACAGGGCCGCCGCCGTTCTATATGACGTGTCATGGTGATCACGAGACCGCCAGCCCACCCCTCCCTCCCCTCCCACCCCTCTCCCTCCGGGAAGACCTCACGGAGAC
Source organism: Balanus glandula (assembly GCA_030265075.1). Lineage (NCBI taxonomy): Eukaryota > Metazoa > Arthropoda > Thecostraca > Balanomorpha > Balanidae > Balanus > Balanus glandula. Next base: position 9,622 of record JARBER010198525.1, on the reverse strand, counting down.
TGGTTTGACTTGGCGGGGTGGCGGGTGCGACTATGCAAAAGCCGACGTCTATATGTGGTCTATTGCTATCTGGGGCCAAATAAGCTCTTTTTTTAGCAGTGAGAAACTGTCAAAGAGAAAAATCAAGTATAAAAACATAACCTAAAAAACGTGTCACTAGAATAACACGTCTGTGGGAGAATCGAGTGGGCAAAGTCAAGAGCTGTTGCAAGGCCCGCTCCGTTCCGGCAGTGTTTGTTGGACAAAGGAGTGATACGATATCAGTAATCTGTTGCCGCAGAGGACGTCGGAAAGCTGGCATGTTTATGGTGTTGCTGAAGACAGCTTCGCCATATAAATGTTATCTGCAGTCATTGAACGAGCAAGGACGCAGGACGAGAAGGGTAATACAGAAATTCCTGAGGATCGGCAAACAGATGAATATTTGAGGGTGTATACATTAACAATATTCAGGGCGCAGTCTGTAAAACGCCTATAACTGTACGCTGAAGTAAACCAATTATGCACATTGCACACCCAAGAACGTTTTGCCTACAGAGTACAGAGCAATGTGACGCCATTTTGAATTTAAAGTTCAAGCTCCAAGCCACGTGAGTCGTGTAAGCCCGGCGGCCTGATATCAAGTGTCTCCCTATCGCCGACACAGGAGCCCCGCGCCGATACCACAAACATGCGGCCCCGACCAGAAAACCATCTTGAGATAGACTCAGCCGAGGGGCGTGATTCTGTCCCGGTGAACCGAACCCTGCCCCGGCGATATCGCACTGTTGGCTGACGACGGCGAACGGTGTTTGTCGAGGAGAGTGTTCACAGTTACTTACATAACCTAGAGCACACTGATTAAGCAGCCTGATGTTTGATGCTGCACCTGATGATGTTGATATTAGCAATGATGTTGACAATGATGTTTAAGCAGCAGTATAAGACAAGGACGTACAGGGACATACAAGGTCAATTTCACACCGATAAAGTCACGGAAGTTTCAAACTTAGATGGCAATGAGAACATCTTACCTCACACAGGGAAAAGTGAAATGACACTTTGTGGCTCATTTCTCACTGAACATACATTCATTGATTAAACAAAATAATTTTATTAGAGACCTTTTCGTGTGTTATGATTAAATGCAGAGGCAGAATGTAACAAATCATTATAGACAACATGTTGTATGTCAGCACACGATAACATAATCTATAATCCACATTCTTTTTGACACGACGCATGTTTCTCTGCGCAACCAAACATAATTTTCCTGACCGGGTCGAACTGGTTGCTATAATACCGCTAGCCATAGTTGGAACGTCTTCAGTTTTTAGGAATTCGATTATAATGTAAAACATACTAAATCAAATCACATTAAGCGCTTTTTCTAACCTGCAGCATTGCACATCCAACTCAAAACGTAACAAACACAAATTTGGCATCATAAATCTCGCAAGACAAACAAAACCAGCATAGAAGGTACATACTGTTGATCACGCCATGGCTTCAAACTGTTGACAGCGTCCCACGGCACCGTGCTACTCACCGAGCGAGGCCGCCATGGCCTTCTGCACCTTCAGGTACTCCCTGAAGGCCTCGTAGACCTTCTCCTGGCGCAGCTCTCCCTGCACGCTGAGGATGCCGTCCAACTCCACCTTGCCCAGGTTCATCTGCGCCGCCGAGGTTATAGCATACAGTCAGCAAAATCGGCATTACATACGTAGAAGGTAACGCTGGCTATTCAGTGAAAGGGTCATCACATAGAAGCTGGCGACCTGGGCCGACGCTCGGTCCCGGTCAGAGGCCACGTTTGACAAATATAATGCATACAACTGTTCAAAACTATCATTTGTAGCAATCGGAGGAAGCAGAAAATGTCACGATCTCCATGAATAGCTGGGCTAGTGGATAGAGCTATTTTGTCGACATGAAAAATACCAATTGTCCGTGACTAGGCCGAAACCCCGCTCCGTAAGCCGGGTAGGAGGAGCGTAGTAGCGCGGTGTAACGCTAGTACTGGCCACCGTTCTGTGGGGTACCGTGTCAGCCTGTGACGGTGCTCAGCGCTGGTCTGTGGTATGACTGTGTCTCCTGGTCTGTGGAGTACCGTGTGACCCTGTGTCGGCCTGTCTCACTGCTCACCCGGGCGGCGTTCTGCTGCAGCTGGAGCCGGCGCTGAGCCGTCTCCCAGCTGGTCGGCTGCTCCTTCAGACGGGTCAGCAGGGCGGCAGACAGCGTGGCCAGCCGCAGCTCCGCCTCACCCGGCTGCAGCAGAGGGCGGCACGGGTCAGTACAGGTCAGCACAGGGTCAGCACGGGTCAGCACAGCAGGTCAGGGCAGGGTAGAGCAGCAAGGACCAGTTATTGCACAAGTCAGGTCAGGACAGAACAAGTCAGCCAAGGCAAGGTAGGGCAGATCAACGAGTCAAAACGGATCAGCAAGGATTGCAACAGGGCGGGTACGGTCAGAAGAAGAAAACGTGGGACACGGAAGAACACAAGATCAGAGCAAAATTACGTAACACTGCAAAACTTCTCCAGCCCGAAAAACCACGATTCAGAGTCCGAGGTCCCAAGAGACAGACTCACGGCTACGTCAGACGAACAGAAGTTATTTCGTGAGACGGATTAGATAGAAAGGTTTCGAGTCAGCTATTTCGAGGCGCCTTTGGGAAGGACACAATCGTGGAATTTACCGCGTTAGCATTAGGCACTTCGTTTTTTTTCTGAAACGAATAAGTCGGAGCAGTTGTGAATCCTGTTCTAAAATGCTAATTACAGGTAAATAGAAAGTTCCTCAAAAGGTTACAAATTTGACCTGAGACACATTCTCACATGCATTTTAGAAACAGTTGTTGGGCACAGTATTCTGATCAACAGTCGCACCTCTTGCTCAGTTGGACGACTTCGCAATGAAGTTCCAAACTAGGTCGACAACTTATCTACAAAACGACATTGCCTACATTCTCACAAACTCCTTTATGTTCCCAAATAGCCTTTAACTCAACAGCTTCCACTAAATACCTCATTTTACCAGTACATTTTACCGTTCTTCTTTATAGGATTTTTGCCCTTCTCCCCAGAGAAATTGCATCCCAAGAGCAGGTCACAGAAATATTCCCTTTGTGCTTCCCCCTCCCCCGCAACATCCCGTCCCAGCATCTCCGGTTGCTTCTCTAATCTCAATACAACTTTTTATCCCAGAGGCGAGAGCCAAAGGGTACATTCTGCCTCCACCAAGCTCGTGTCGGAGCGGCGTGGTGTCCGAACCCTCAGCTGATGACTCACCTGCGCTCCCTCCTGGGCTGCCTCAGCTGATGACTCACCTGCGCTCCCTCCTGGGCTGCCTCAGCTGGCGACTCACCTGCGCTCCCTCCTGGGCTGCCTCAGCTGGCGACTCACCTGCGCTCCCTCCTGGCGCTGCCACCGCTGTTGCCGCACATCAGCCATCAGCTGGTCATACTCGGCCTGCAGTGCGTCTGTCCAGACCGGCACAGAGGCGGCGGCCGCCGGCGACAGCAGGGCCGCCAACAGGCAGCAGCCGAGCAGCGCAGTCCGCATGCTGGGCTGAGGAGGGCGGATGATCCTGACGAACAGACAGACGGACGGACGGAGAGACAGACAGATCGCCTCCGCCACCGGCGCGCTAATGCCAGGTGCCGAGCGCCCCGGCGGCGGCCGACGCACGGTCAGCGGAGGTGAGCAGCCGACGGCAGCGGCGGAGTCAGCGCCGCCCCGACACCGGGGCAGGGAGGTACAGCGGGGGGGGACGGACCGACGGCGACAGACGGAGGGGCAGCAGAGAAGGGAGGCAGAGAAGGGAGGCAGAGAAGGGAGGCAGAGAAGGGAGGCAGAGAAGGGAGACAGGTTAGGACGACAGAGAAGGGAGGCAGAGAAGGAAGGTAGAGAAGGGAAGCAGAGGAGGGAGGAGATAGAGAAGGAAGGTAGAGAAGGGAGGTAGAGAAGAGAGGCAGATAAGGGAGGTAGAGAAGGGAGGTAGAGAAGGAAGGCAGAGAAGGAAGGCAGAGAAGGGAGGCAGATAAGGACGACAGAAAAGGACGACACCCAATCATACCCATACATTAATGAGAACAAACAGGAGCCGCCATAGAGGTGATGCCGTAGCTGAAGGGGGGGGGGGGGGTCAGATCCCCCCGGGTCAGGCAGCCGGGCGCGCCTCTGACCGGCACGGTGAGATAGCTGACCAGGACAGCAGGGCAGACCACACGCCGCGCCCCGCGCCGATTAGATTGCGTGGTGTCACGCGGCACAAGCTCCGGGCCGCAATGATCGGCCCACGGACACCGCAGATAGCTCCTCAGCGCCGCTCGACGGCCCGTACTCTGAGTCATGACCTACAGCTGTGACCTCTGGTCATGACCTACAGTTGTGACCTCTGGTCATGACCTACAGCTGTGACCTCTGGTCATGACCTACTGCTGTGACCTCTGGTTATGACCTACAGCTCTGTGACCTCTGGTCATGACCTACTGCTGTGACCTCTGGTCATGACCTACTGCTGTGACCTCTGGTCATGACCTACTGCTGTGACCTCTGGTCATGACCTACAGCTGTGACCTCTGGTAATGACCTACAGCTGTGACCTCTGGCTATGACCTACAGTTGTGACCTCTGGCTATGACCTACAGCTGTGACCTCTGGTCATGACCTACTGCTGTGACCTCTGGTCATGATCTGCTGATGTGACCTCTGGTCATGACCTACAGCTGTGACCTCTGGTCATAACCTGCAGCTGTGACCTCTGGTCATGACCTACTGCTGTGACCTCTGGTCATGATCTGCTGATGTGACCTCAGGTCATGACCTACAGCTGTGACCTCTGGTTACGACCTACAGCTGTGACCACTGGTCATGATTTACAGCTGAGACCTCTGGATATGATCTACAGTTGTGACCTCTGGCTATGACCTACAGCTGTGACCTCTGGTCATGACCTACAGCTGTGACCTCTGGCTGACCTCAGGTCATGACCTACAGTTGTGGACTCTGGCTATGACCTACAGCTGTGACCTCTGGTCATGATCTGATGATGTAACCTCTGATCGTGGTCTGATGATGTAACCTCTGGTTATGACCTATTGCTGTGACCTCTGGTCATGACCTGCTGCTATGAACTGATGACCAGCAGATGTGAACTCTAATCATGACTGTTACGCTCGAGCTGGGTCTATTTTCTCTGCACTGCTGGGTGATAGGTCTCTGACGTCTCGGCTGCTGTGTCCGGCGTTTGCTCGGTTTCCAGCTCGCTGTCGTCAGCGCGGCGCGGCAGCAGGTGACCGCGGGGGGAGACGTGCCAGCTAGCAGCGCCGGCGGATGCTGTGCCGCCGTCGTCGCCGTTAGCGGATGCAGCTGAGCTTGTACCGCCGTGGCGCCACCGATTCATTCTGGGTGTGGGGTGGAAATCAGATAGCGTTTATATAGGTACACACTACTCAGTACAGAGATGGCTGACCTTCGCACCCAAAGGCAGGCTGCAGTCCCGCGCCACTCGCGTCCCACCAAAGCTCAGTACTTCTGCTTCGAGAGCCGAACCTGCCGAACCTGAACCATCAACGCGACATCTAAAAAACACACAGCTGTCGTGTCGCCGTGCTGTCGGATGATAGTGACATGATGTTTTATGAATATACCTTGATGATAATGGTGGTTTACGTACCACCTCTCTCGTATTAAGGCCTTTGGGTATGAACATTCATACATGGGATGTGTTGGTAGGAGTAGGGACGCTCGAAGTCGAACTTGAGACTTTCCGATCTCAATTCCAGCTCTCTATCCACTACACCACTGTTGGATGTGTCCTACCGACCGCGCCATGTTACGATCGCGCTGGCGGATTCAGTTCGGTCCGGTAAACCTACTCGCACACAGCGGGATCTCGCAGACGACTGTATTTCCGTACTGCCAGACTGAACAGCAAACCCCAAAAGGATTTCTTCGAAGAAGGAAAACGATACCCTGACATTACACCCCATCAATGTCCTGTAGCTGTGACCTCTAGAACAGGTCAATCACCTCCCGCCGAAATATACCAGGCTATGACGGTAGGAGATTATGGCCTGGATATCGCAGCTAGCATGACATGACACTGTTGGCAGGCAGCATTACCTAGTTTTTTTTTAAAAGTCAATATTACATGGGCACATCACAAGACCCCTTGGATCGACATCACTCTGTACGGACGCCAGTTTCGGCTATATCCGCCTCCCCCCGAGCCTGCCTGGTACCCTGACCGGTCATATCACACTGGCTTTTTGCGGGATTATCAGTTCGATTCGCTCGTCGGGCGGTGAGAATTATCAGTTCGATACGCTCGTCAGGCGGTACTGATAGTCACCGAAGACTGCTGAGGACACACGCTGGAAGAAAAAATACTGAACTTAAATGACAACCGTCAACTTGACTGTATACACGAAATATGTTTGCGAGTGATATAAGGCATCAGAGCAACCTCAAAGTAACTCGTAAAATACAGTGTTCCAATATGTAGTTGCCGGACTGTATCGGTTGACTCGATATTGAACATTGAGTTGACAATGAGATGGTCAACACCGTGGGAGACGGGTGCAGCAGCAGGCGTGTCATCACACACCTCGGAATCGAGCAGACAGCTACTTGATCTCCCTCCAATATAGCCAGACCATCGTCGTTTTTGGCGATTTTTACAGTGTTCTGATGTTTTGATCAACTCAAACATATTGTGTGTGATACCGTAAGTAATGACGAATAAGTTCCAATGCGCAAGTGCTATAGCGCATTTTACGTAACCACAATCCGCATGCAAAGGTAAAAACGTCTGGGGGCGTAGACCATGTCTGTATATAGCCATATTGAAATCCCACCAATCTGTGTGGGTGGGTGTGGAGTGTGGACCGTGGGGAAGCAGGGGAGGGGAGGGGGGGGGGGGTCAGAGCGATCCAGGGGACCCGGCCCCCGGTGACTAGGCATTAGACCATGAAGCAGCTCCCGATAATTTCAAGTGGATCGCATGACCCAGTTAGTCAAGAGCATGTCGGTACATAACAGAAAACGAAAGTCCCGGCGACTGTCACAAAGCACCATCTCCATATGAAATGGTAGGTTCGCATTGTAGGTTCCCTATTGTTCGCAGAGTAAGTGCAAACATTCGATTAGGTAGATTGCAGTGGTGGGACCAGTCCTTTACTTCGTTACTTTTAATCCGTTGTTTTGTAACATGAAGTGTTATCAACTTATGAAAATGATTAAAAGCCATTCAAATTAAGTGTTATCAACGTATGCAAATGTTTGAAAACCACCCGGAAGCGCAATGCGAGGTCATTCAATGTAACTTTTTCAACAACCGAAGACAATTAACGAAGCTATGGACCACAAAAATAATTTGCGTTACTCGGTCCGTTTTTGTCAAACAAATGTAACGAGTTCGTTAGGCTAAGTTACTCAAAAAAGTAATTTTGAATGGCCTTGCTATGTGTTAACGAAAGACCTTTGAACCTGTACTTAGGTTAACACTCGATTTTACAAAGTAACAACCCCGCCCGCCCTGTAACAGAGTAACGGACTGCTGCCCACCTCTGGTAGATTTCTGATCAGGACGCGCACTGAGCGAAACCTAATGCACCAGGTGCATCATGTTTCACTCAGCGTGGGAACCAGGGCGGGGTTTGGGTAATTACTACCCTCGTCCCAGCAGCCAATCGTAAAATTTCGTGACTTAATGTGGTACGGCAGAGTTTAGTAAAGCAGGTTTGACGTCCCCAAATGATAAGGCCGGTCTGGCCGACTGGTTTCAACCGAGTTTGAACGCCGCCGCTGTCACCGCCGCAACTTCATCACCGCCAGGCGTCAACGGCGAGCGCCGAAACTCGCAAACCCACCGTGTCATGGCGCGTGTTCTGAGTGCAACAGAGCTCTGCCAAGTGGGCGGGCTAGGAGCCGACGTGGCCGGTGCCGTCGACGGGCCAGGTCTCCCCACTAACAGCAGGGAAACCTCCAGCCGGTGTCACCTCATCGCATTAGCCGTCCACCAGAACTGAGGATACAGAAACTCCACTGGGCTCACCGTCTCCAACGCCACACCACCACACGGGGACGACAGACAACTCTCCGCGTGATAGCTCACATACGAATATTTACAGCTTGGTGGTTGAAACATGTTATTGTTTAATTTACTCAGCCGGAGCTGACTGAGTTGGCTGACCGACACAACATAATCGAAAGTCGTTTGATTTACCACGGATTCTACTCATGGATTGTCCGGAATCATTTCAGTTTTTCTCTTCAAACTTTGACGCTTGCACACGAAGATGTGCGGTAAGGTCATCGCTAGCAACAAGAGAAACGCACCACTGACAAACGAGCAAGCAGTTTATTAAAACACGTGGTAAAATAGCACGCGGGTTCAGGCGTCACAATATGATCAAACGCCGCACACCGCTAAAAGCCTGTCTGTGCCGTGAGAGCCAGCCAGGGGAATGTTGCTCAGAGTACTGATGGCGTGAGTGTGAACTGATATGTGACGTCCGTTACTGATGTGTGACGTGAGGTGACGGTGACGGCGGCGATGGGTGGGGTGAACGGTTATGACGTGCGAGGGGAGGGGTCGTTGTGCGTGGCCAATATTCACTTCACAGCCGACCGGTCAAGCCACTGAACGTAAAAGGCGGTATCCACACTCGCACATGCTGGGCCCGCTCCGGGATCCGGACACGACTGTCGACCTCAGCCCTCCCTGCTGACTGTCCGCAGTCCCAGCACACTCTGGACTATCAACACTTCCGCACAGAAACCGAAGCTTCGAGAGCTGCACGGGCGACCACGGGTCCTGCCGAGCCCCTCAGCAAGCTGCACCGTCCTGACTACACTACGGAGATCGCGCCACAGGGCGTCTCCAAACATGACACCTTGTTAACACACTCACACACTCATACACACTCTCACAGTTCCCTGCCGAGCGCCTTCTGCCAGCCACACTCCCTGTTCGCATTGCAACGGAGAGAGCACACCGCGAGTAGGCCGGTCCGAACGCGGCTCTGTCAGAGTTTCCACCGCAGCAGCAGCTGCACCACCGCACGCACGGCGGTACTCTCAGACAACGCCGATTGTTCCCCCATTCGGACCGGTCCGCTGGCGTCCTTCTGTCGTTACATCACGTCACGTCTGTCCGTCGCGGCGTCACAGGGCGTGTCACGCCGAGTCGTCACGTCCGCGTCCTCCCGCCGTCGATCCGTCGGAGATCTCCGCGGCGCCAGCGCGTCCTGTCTGAGGCGGCGCACCAGCGGCCGTCCCGCGGCGCCCGGCTGGTGCGGCGGAGTCTGCACTACTGGTGCAGTGACAGGTGCAGGGGGTCCTCTCTGCTGGCCGGCGCGCAGCCCAGCGCCGTCTCGTCCGAGCGCACTGCCGACACACGAGCCACGGGTCAGACGCCGCCACGGACGGCCAGAGACAGGTCAGACACGGGCTTAATGTAAACACAGACGATACATAGACCTGGATCAGACATTAAAGGCTGCCCCACACTGAGGCTCGCAATGCGAGTGCTAGTCTGCGGGGTGGCAGCTATTTCAGTCACTTTGAGGTTGTTGGGTCGGGTGGCAGGTGGCTTATGAGTGGAAAAAGTTGCAGATTTGCACGCCAGATGGTAT
>JARBER010198415.1:0-14534 GCA_030265075.1 Balanus glandula | reverse complement strand
CCCTCCACGACGCGCTGCCGATCGTCCCGTCGGAGCACTGCCGTGTGTCGGACCTGTTGGAGGTGGAGCGGAGGCTGGGGCGTCTGTCCCTGCCCCCCCCCCCCTCCCGTCCCGTCGGAGCACTGCCGTGTGTCTGACCTGTTGGAGGTGGAGCGGAGGCTGGGGCGTCTGTCCCTGCCCCCCCGTCCCCCGTCCCCCGTCCCCCGTCCCCCGTCCCCCGTCCCCCGTCCCCCGTCCCCCGTCCCGTCGGAGCACTGCCGTGTCTCTGACCTGTTGGAGGTGGAGCGGAGGCTGGGGCGTCTGTAGAGCACGGCCAGGATCAGCGTGTTGGCCACGGTGGCCACCAGGAACACCAGCAGAAACAGCAACACCACCACCCCGTCAATCACCGCGTGCAGAAGGTGGGCCGCCGGCATGGTGCCAGCTTAGCCGAGCCTGGCGGGGAGACAGGGGTCACAGGTCAGCCGGGACTGGCGGGGACAGAGGGGTCACAGGTCAGCCGGGACTGACAGGGACAGAGAGGTCACGGGCAATGTTGGAATTTGTATGTTATGACCAGGTCCCGGAGAGCAAAATGTTCTGCTGGTGGATAGCAAATTTCTAACATTTTGAAGTATTTTCATGGAATAAAAGTTCTAAATTGTAAAATGTTAAAAGTGCATCTGATTTAAGAGGTCAAGGTCCGTGCACATTGCCGAGATGGTTGCACTGTTCATGACTCATTGTCCACTATCTTATAAAAAATCCCAGCTAGGCACAAGCTGAATTTTTGAAAGATATGTTTACATGTTTACCTATACTTACTTAAACAGTACTTATAAAGAGCATAATTTAGAAAGGCCACTTGGCTTCACGGATCCGAACACTATCGAGATCCTTAACAAGATTCTCTCCCTCAGTTGCTGATGTGTACAGTGAACGTTTCATGTGTCCGGTGCTTGTCAAGCCTAGCCTTGAAGGCGCTGATGCTGGGGGCGACGATCGCCGACGACGGCTGCTCCTCCCACTCGTTCCATTCTCACCTGGTCATTCGGGGCTGAAATATATTTTCACAGGACGAAATTTCCATAGTAGTAATGTCATTTCCATAGATTCAATCATAATCGTCGAACTGAGCGAGGGGCTCTCTCTGAAGGCTTAGAATCTGGAGAGTTGGCGATGACCGATGGTAACCACCGCTAGCTTTACGGTGATGTGACAAAGAAGTTACTGCAAGTTGTAGCCGTTACTCGGAGCATATTTATTAGCTCATAAATATCCATCCTATAGCAGACGTTAACAGCATGGCTGATATTTATGTATATGCTGCTGTAAAGTATAATAGGTGCTATAACAACTGATTGGATAAATATGTTCCATAGAGATGTTTACTCAACATCTATTTAGCTTATTATGAGAGTATTATTCATGATGTAATATAAATGATAGCTTAAGGTATTCTGTAATTTATTTTGCCAAAATATGACTTCATATTTAGTTTATAAATTAGTCGAAAGTGTCGAAATGAAGTTGCATCAGACGTTTTACCCCATTTACGCCTGAGCGGACAATGCTGCAGTGTCACATATAGGACGACTAAACGTCTAGTACGCTAACCTTACTCACTTTCCTGCCACTGATATTACATTTATTTTGGTAGAGGGGCATTGATTATATAGAACCAACATATTTTCATCGATAACAATACCCTGCCTTCGTGCATTTTATTGATTTACTCTGCTTTTTCAAATATTAGGCGTTTTTACAATTGATTTTGCGCAGTGAGGATAACTTTGTAAAATAGTAACATTTTAACATGTTTGGGCGAATAAGTTTCAGATGAACGCTTATTTACAAAACATATTTAAACGTTATGATCTTAGAAGCATAACGCAAAAATCCATCGCAAAAATTGCCTTTATCTCATCAATATTCGGCTTTTTTGCAAGTATTTTAAGCTAAGTGTAGACTTGTTTACACTCATACGGCAGCTTATCATTATTCACCTGAAGCGATGGCTGAGTGTCTCATCAATATTCAGCGCACCTGGTCCGCAGCTCTGAACAGAAGGAAGCGCTTTCGACGTCCATACAGCTTATCCCACTGGCCAGCGTCCATTGGCCTTCGAGCGCAGCTGGCTAGGCAAAGGCACCTACTTAGCTGGCCGTCTGGTGACGACCCGCCCCGCGCTGACCCCGAGTGACCCCGAGTGACCCCAGGAGACCCCAGAAGACCTGGGTGACCCGGGTGACCCGGCTGCAGCCTAAGCTCCAAAGCTGGTAATGAGTGACCATCTCAGGGAAGACGTATTTGCCGGGCTAGCTGCGGTATAAAGGATGCACACTACATGTGTTTAACATATTAATATAAATTTGAGGCAGCAGTGATACAACCTAAATCTCTTTTAAAATAATTTCTATAATATTTTTTAATAAAAGTTTTTATTCGACATAATGAGAGTAAAGTGATGTATTCTGATAACTTTATCATTTTTGCTAGTGATATGAATGTGCATTATTAAACTTCTTACGCTCCTCTTAGTGTTTGTGACACAAATGAAATAGAACAGGGAATGAGCTCTGTGTACAGTATGGTGAAGCAGCCAGGTACGCATGGCTCAAATATCCTCAAGATACTGATCGGACTAGCGCTGTGACGCTGTTCAGCAATTGTAAATTGTAGTTAATCAAGGGTAGGAGAGCTAAGCTACATTCCAGTATAGGCTCTGCATTCTAAGCATATTTGTGGCAAGACCCGATGACATACCTTTATCTAACCTGAAAATAGCCGCGAACCACCGTTCATTTCGTATATCCTTAAAAACTTGGTAAGATCAGACGCTGACATTGCAGCAGCTGGGATGCTGCTGTCAATTACCCAATGCCGGATTCACTATCTCCCTTGTTTGTTATGCCAATAGCAGCCTATAGCTGCATTGACACTTCGTGTGGACAGGTTTGGCATTGACCCCGTTGTGATTCGGATATTTGCGAAGGAACTATGTGCGCGAATGCACATCCCAAATATAGCGTGATTTGCATGACAATCCGTGCAGTCTGCACTTCGCTGTGTGCACTGTGCTGTGCACTGTGCACAGTGCAAACTGCACCACATACCAGGCAACAGCCTGGGTCAATTCTTCCCACACAGGAGGAAGTTACACCGGAACCCATGGAACCGATGAGGTTCCCACAATGGAACGCAAAGAATGCGAAAACTTCACTGTTTTACTTGAGAAAGCAATAGAACAGGAGTTCTCACTGCGTGGAGGCTATAAGTCAATATAGTGACATACAGTGGAGTTGTATCGGTCGAGGTAACGGACCTTTTATCCCCGTTTTCCAATCAGTGCTTTCGTATGGTATCTATTTGAGCTATCTGTAATTAGGAAATGAAGTAGATTTTAACTGGAATGCGAAGTAAGTGGCTGGATTGATAGTATGTTTATACCTAATTAATGGAAAAATTTGATTAAGCATCCTCAAAACTGTGTAGCATGCATACATAAAACAATACCTTGTCTGATGTAATGCTTAAGATGTAATGTTTTTTACTCAAACAACAATAGAGCTGTGCCATGATTTGTCAAGTACAAATGTGACCAATTACTTTGTTCATGATCAAGGTGCACGCGCGTTCAGTGCGGCAATACTACGTTGCACGAGCATGCAAGTTCCTTGTTGAATGTCATTGTTCACTTTTCACAATGTAGTTCTGTTCTGCTGTGGGTCCGGCGGCAAGCAACGCAACATTTGCTGATACCTATTTGTGATTGAGCGTCATCTGTCGGTTATAGAAACACAATTAATGTGTAAGTTCAGACAGATAAGGACATGGGATATTGAGTGAAATAAACATGTTGGGCTAGACCAGTTGCATCTAGATTAACCCGTGCGGCACAGGGGTCCCCAGCCGAACGCGCGTCGCAGGGGAAATTTTACCCCCCCCTTGATATTTTCCAAACCGTTGACCACAGCGAGACGCCCAATATGGCAATCGATAGCAAAGGAAGTTTTGTCGACATAAAACAATTTGTGTTGAACCAGAGGGTCAGGTTGATGTTCAATACTATCCATTCAATGCCTTAGATTATGACATTCGTTACCAAAAACATTGCACATGTAGATTCATATTTCACATTATCAAAAGTAGAATTAAAGCTCCGAATAAAGGTCAAGGTCTGGTCACAGGTCATCATTTTCAAAATGTCAACGAAACTCATCCGACACATTATTTATGAGCTATTTTGCACGTGTAATTCGATACAAGTACTCTTTTACATCCTGACCCCCGCAAAATGACCCTTAGTCGAAATCCTGGTCAAAATTGGGTCATACTGAAAAGTAAAAGTTTGCATTCACCGTTCTTGTCACAGAAATACATTACTAACATTCATTTGTTTGTAATTTCTAAAAAATTCATAAACCCAATTTGAAAAAATAACGTCATCAGTTGCAACACTAAAAACGCTATAACTTTGTCAAGCATAAAGGTTTTGCTTTTAAATGTGATTTGGGTATTGTCAATACGTATTTTTAAAACGTATATTCCTTTTTTATAAATATTTTGATACAATCTGTTTTTTTTGTACAAGCTTTTGGGGTTCTAAACACAATATGTTGAAAATCCGTGATAGTCATGTTTTATAAAGCTATATTTGCTATATGTTAACACTTTAGGTTTACAAACTGCTTTTGCATACAATTTGCTACGATTTTTCAAACATTTATCGCTTTTCCATCAATATTGGCATTCTATGACGTCATTAAGACATCATTATCTACAAAAGTTCGGCATCAATTTCACCGAAGTTTTCTGATAAGACGTATAATTAGTGTGGTATAAGTTATAATAAGTTAAATGTTTATATTTAACTTACCGCCGCGTGGCTTAAACCAGATTATCTTAAATATTTTCACCTCAAACAGATACTTGGTCAGCTGTTGTTCATCGAAACGAATGAGGGTTCTTCTGCAATCATATTTACCCAAGAGCTTGAGAGCATGATTCGATATTTGTTGATTGCTACTAATGAACAGACATGTGCTCAGTTTCCGGAAACGGATCGCGGGTTCTGATCTCTGGGTTAGGTTAGGTTAGATCTCGGATCCACTGAGATCATAGATCCACCTTTAAATAATTGTGGATGAATTCACTCGGATCATAAGTCCATCTTCAACATTGGTCGACGGATCCATCGGGATCCGAGTTCGCAGGCTCAGTTTTGCAATGGGATACACTGGTATCCGGGACCAGCTATAATACAGATGCGTATTTTAGGAACCCATATTTTAAGTAATTATCATCACTTATCATTTCGTTGTGCATGGAACTAGCACCGGCTCACATCTCTAGTTCGATTTTGTTAATACAAAATCGAATCATGTCATGATATGTAAATTGGAGCATGGTCAATCCCAGATCCGTTGGGATCATATATCCATTTTTATTGCTTATCACGGAATCCCGTGGGATACAAGATTCATTGTCAGATGTAATCACGGGATCCACTGGGATCCAAAATCAACTGTTGGACTTTGTCGTGGGATCCACTTGCGTCATAGATCCAACATCGCATTTTGATGAGAGACTCTTTTGATCATAGATCCAACGTTTGGATCCATGTATATGTCTGCTTATGAAAGTAGGTCATTTCACTAGATTTTGGTAACTTGTTAAGTGACCATCTCCTGGTCCAACAATTTGCAATTGGTGCTGCTGCGAGCGACAAGAAACCAAGTTCGACAAGTTACAAGTCCATTGTCGATTCTTTCTAACTAAATCACATGCGTCTTTCGCTGATATGCATCAGTGACTTTGAATCACATATGGCTTCATATTTTCATGTCATTTGTCTACGACAGATTTCTAGTAGATATTGTTCAGATCAATTTATGTTTGCTGGAAAGCTGGTTAGGAACTCTTACCATCATTATGCATTTTATCAATTTATGCTCCTCACATCATCCGGGAAAAATGACAATAGCAAGAAGATATGCTTGATATGCATACATTTCTCTTTCCGCAAATGAGCATTTGGAATCACTGCCAAGTATATACAATCTTCATCAAATGTGTATGAGTTAAGCAAACCACATTTGATGCATTGTTCAATATAACTTTGATATGATTCCATGAATACTAACAGACATATCCTTTTGCCTTGGCTAAATGTTGTCTATCGCATTTATAGTCAGCTTACGGTGAGCGTGAGGCACTGTTGTGTGCAAATTTAACCCTTGGTAACCGGTATTTGTCATTGCATCAGTGCATGCTGCTCTGGGCCTTTGCACTTTCGTTATGCCATGTTACCCTTGGTGTGCTGCTTTTGCCAATCAGTGACGATTCATGGCCCAAGCTACTTTTACAAATCTTCACTAGCTACTTATACTGACTGCGATATGAAAGCCTTGTCACAACCAATAGTGGCGTTACACCCGCACTTTCCTCAACATGACCATTGGTGTGGTTGCGCCAGGACATAATGATCCGCTATGTGACACATTGACGCTATGAGTTTGTCAAGCAAAACCTAAAAATAGGAGTCGTGCAGGCAACAGTACAAATAGGCATGAGAAAATGCCATCAGAGGAAAGCGTATGCGGTGAATAAAATAACCCGTTGTGTCCAGGCGGAAAATTATTCACCGGGACGGGGCATTACACTGTCCGAGTGACTCAAACTCCATGACAGGGCGAGCACTCGAGCAGCGTCCTGCATAGCATGCAGCGGAATACCTCGCCCCAACTCTGCAAACGGCCGCTTTGAAGACCGATCGGCCATTCTTCGGCGGCTGACGCCTCACTTACTGGGCGCCTCCCTGGATAAGATCACTCAGATCGGGGTGCGATGCAGAACACACCGTACCCCCGCCAGGTGAGTCGCCAGGTCTGTCATAGAAGTACAAAACGTGCACATGAGCGTGCATGACTGACCGATCTGAGCGGAGTGACAAGCCTGACGTGAGCCAAATGCTGCCAAGGTGCCGTCAATGCCCAAGTAGGGTGCGCCGTAAATTGAGCGCCCCAAAATGCCGCACTTGTTCGCCCTGTCTCGTCAAACAAGCGTAGTTGCTGTGACGCTCGGCTGGTGTAGGAATGTCACCGGTTCGATCCCGGGCGGTGCAGGAATGTCACCGGTTCGATCCCGGGCGGTGCAGGAATGTCACCGGTTCGATCCCGGGCGGTGTAGGAATGTCACCGGTTCGATCCCGGGCGGTGTAGGAATGTCACCGGCTCGATCCCGGTTCTCAGGAGCTTTGTAGGCTGGCGCACCAATATGCTGTACTTCCCTATTCAGGGCATTTGACAGGACTGGGCGCTGGTGACACATTGGTTTCTGGACTGTCTCCGGCCGTCCGCAGGAAGACTCGCTGCGTGGAGGAGGGGAACGGACGCTGGAGTGGAGTGTGCTGAAGCCTCTTAGTCGCAGAAGAGATGGGTTTCATTTGGACGCTCCCATGTTCCCGGGCTGACATGGACCCAGCAACCCGCCAGGGCTATTAGGGGATTATAGGGGAATGAGACGGATAATGAGTGGTTTATGGCCGCTCCTTACCAAGAATCAAGCAAAGTTAGACTATTATTTCTTTGTTTATTTAACGCCGTGGATAGGAAAAGCATTCGATGAAAGATTATTCAACTATTTCCTTTGCCTTAACGTACCGTTCGTATTTGATCAGGATCATAACAGACATAAGCTGGGAATTTCCATTGGCAATAAGGTAGCCCCTGGTAGATATCATCTTTATAAACCAATTGAAAAAAGGCAGTGATGAACGCGGCGAGGCTCAAACCAGAGTTTTATGTAAGATACATATATTGATGACACGATAGGAGTTTGGACACAAGTGGCTACGATGAACTGCGAACTTTCGTTGAGTATATGAACTCCCGTCATCCTACCCATCAAATTAATTATGGGAAACAGTCACTCTACAAGAAAGATAGCCTTCTTAGACGGATATCTCTGTAGATTCTAAATTCAAGTTCTTAACAGAACTTTTCGTCGAACCCAGCCACTCCGGAATCATCATGTCCTATGCGTCAGCACATCCGATAGCTGCAAAAAGGAACATCGTCCGCTCAGAATTTCGAAGAGCAAAGCGGATGTCTTCCATCTAAAAATTCGAACATCCCTCTCGACGATTCAATATCTCTTTGCATGAAATGGTTACCCAAAACAATTTGTGGGAAGTCACCAGTCCGCGTGTTATACAGCGCGGACAGCACCAACAGAGAGCAAAATAAGATCTAGCTGGTTTTCTCAACCTGCCTTATATCGACTAAACAATGTTTGCTAAAATTAGCCCCATAGTGAACAAGTCTGAATCTTTACCCCTTTAATTTAAATAAGTGAGGCTCAAATTAAAACAAGTGGAATTCAAACTAAAACAAGTCACAATATATTAGAAAGTAGCTTGTTTTAGTTTGAACTTGAGTTGTTTTAATTTCAACCCCACTTACTTTAATTTGAAGGGAAAAGGGTATAGATATGAAGTATCATAGGAAACAAAATAACCTAAAGAACGGTCTTGTTTGTTCACCCTTCTCGCCACCTGAGTGCCCATCTGGCTCACATGGATGTGTAATTCACTCACACGGATATGTGATTCGTGTGAGTCAGGAATGAAGGGAAAGTGTTTATCTTCGGGTGTTGAGTATTGCGTAACATGTTTGCTGTGTGAAAGGCAGGGTGGTCATGCACCTTACGTGGTTGAATCGCAAAAGCCCGTTCACTTACATTTCAATGAACATGTTTTAGCAACAACGATCAAGACACCAGAAACCCCCATTGGTGATCACTTTATTTTGGTCTATAGAAACCATTGAAACCCTTGCGTTGATATATCTCGTTCAGTTCAAATTTTGAAGAAAGAAAAGCAACATTATCCCTATTGTAACATATGCGAATCGCTTTTCATTCGTCAACTGAAACCAACCATGAAGGAATATTATCTCGTTACGTATCATCTCATTACTAAGTTATCTGATCTATCTAGGGCTTTGTTAAATAATGTTTTAATTTTAACTGTGGCTTAAAGCAAGTTACATTTTTTTGGCGGACTTAAGGGGTATGTTAAGATGTGTAAGCATATTTTTTGGCGCTCGTTGTCATGCCTTCCTCGCTTCTTCAGAGAGTGACCTTCACTCACTGAGGAGGGCGCCGTAATGGAAGCTGATATATTTGGTGTTGCATATAGGTACGCTTTTGAGGACTTCTGAAAACAACTGTGCTTTGGTAGAGTTCAAACCCTTTGTTGGAAGTGTATACGAATATTTGTTACGCTTATTATCAACAAAATTTGTTTTTCGACAGATGCGGCTGACGATGACAACCGACTGGCAGCTAATCGGTGTGTTTTGGTGTATGTGATAATGAGCCGTGCTAGAAATTTCATGTGACAATAAATGTAGAATATATAAAATTAAACTTTTGCTAAATCAAGTAAACACTTTAGTTCAGTTACTATTTCTTTGTTTTACTTGATAGCATGTGCATGACAAACACGTTGTTTAGGCAACGTACATTAGGAACAATATCAAGAAAAGTTATAATGATTTCGGTTGAATTTTAG
Organism: Balanus glandula; assembly: GCA_030265075.1. Taxonomy (NCBI): domain Eukaryota; kingdom Metazoa; phylum Arthropoda; class Thecostraca; order Balanomorpha; family Balanidae; genus Balanus; species Balanus glandula. The sequence continues at coordinate 4,978 of JARBER010198415.1, read as the reverse complement.
GGATCTTCACTTTTCTGCTATTTAAAACAATTAGATTCACAATAATATCCATCAGAAGTACATTGCTGGGAAGACATGTGAAATAACTACTGATGTATCGGACACAGGGCTTCTCACCATACGTTATAAATTGCCGTATAAGTATTAACAGCACCGACTCCATACCATCTAGACTGACACCTTTTCTTATATGAAATACTCTGCTGCACCCACTCACCTTGTATCGAATAGCAGTACCGCTGCAGCCGCAGCTCGTCGGCTCTGTAATCCACTAACGAGTCCGTCCGGGCCCGACGGGGAAAGGCTGGCCGTGTCCGCCGCGCGCTGCTAGCCGCACACTCACTCGTCGCAGTCCCGCGCCCGACTGGTGCTAGCGGCCGGTCGGGCGTCCGAGTCTCCCCGCCGCCCGCGCTGTCGGCCGGCTGCGGGGCCGCCCCGCTGAAGACGCGCGCACTCGTTCGGCCGGTGGCTAGGATGACTTCGGACGCCTTCTGGTGCTAGGGAGCGCTAGGTCGGATGAGGATCAGATTCAGTTGGATTTCTCATGGGCGCATTAAACAGCTCTGTTGAGGCCCTCTCCCTCTCTACTCGCTCTTGGTAAGCTAAAACGTTGCCACTGCACGGATTGAGTTTGGGTTTTCACGAATAGGTTCTACATCGAAACAACTTTATTCTTAGGAATGATGTGCTCATGCAAGTTATAATTTAACTTGGAGTACAAAGTGACAATTCATAGTTTTTGTCGTCGGTATAATTTACCCCGGCGAAACCTTTGATAGTCAACGAGCTTATATTTGCATATCAACGAGTTCTGACTCTCTCGATCACGTGACAGGCTGCGGCCGGCTAAAGACAGCGTTAGGGGTCGCCGTATGTAGCAGTTTTTGTTTTAGGTACCCAAATAAAGCTCACATATTCCTTAAACATGGGGAAAACGCTTGAGAAATAATAACCGACCACTCGGCTGCCGCCTCAGTAAGGCCCGTCTCATACGGCTGCGTTTTTCATGCATTGGCTTGCGTTTCGTCACTCATAACTTTGCGAAAAATATTTTTTCAAAGCGGCAAATATGGTGATTTCTTGCCATCGACATTAAAATGCACCACAAGCGTCGAGATGAATCGAGACGAATCGAGACGTATCAAGACGAATCGAAACGCATCGAGACGGCTGTCAAACGAACGTCAGATTCATTGTGACGGATCGGAAGGCAACGCGCTGCATGAAAAACGCGCCCATGTAGGCAGGGACCATGGGTGTTTAACTTGTCTGTTACGGCTACTGGTAATATTTGAATCAGTAAGACGCCTTACTTTTGCAAAGGCCGTGTTAGCCCGGTGAGTAGTGTGGTCTTAGATCACTACCGCTTGACCGTGATTTGAAGACTACTTGTCAGTAGGATGCAGGATTCTTATAATATCAGCTTCTGAACAGCATGATAGTCGGGTGGCATTGGCCGCTTATATGTCAGAAAACTCTCATATTTGTTGAGACCTGCTCGCGTCGCGCTCGCTCGTAATGATATATTACTTTCATCATAGATCATGTTGAAATATTTATTTTTCATATGGTATTGTAATGTACTGTACGTCTTGGGGTGATCAACGCCAGCGACGTGGCTATAATGCCCAACGTTAGCAGATTTAAGGGTAACAGATTTAACAGATCTAACAGATTTAAGGGTATTTAACGTTAAGGGTGTCAAATCGATCAAAAATGGTCCGTTTTTGACCTCGCCCTCTTCGATTTTCTTAAAACTTTGTGAACATGTTGTACTAAGTGTCAAGTTGTCACAAGAGTATTTTTTCCCACATTTGACCTTGGGTCATTGAGATAGAGGTCATTGAGCTTTGACCTTATTTCTCTGCATTACAATGTTTAAGCACTTATAACTTCAAAAGTTATTGTCCCAATGTCAGAAAACAAATTGCATACAATAGGCAATTAAACGAACTTTATTTTGCGTATGAAAAAAATGAAGTTGTTGTCCTTTGACTTCAAATGAATTGAATTGAAATCTTAAACTTTGAATAGCAGAAAACATCCCACCTCCGATTTGTCTCATGCTTTCATATAATATTGCTCAATATGTCCTCTACAAACCAGATAAAAATTGGAGTTGGCTATTCATAACTTCAGCATGAAACGGCAATCAAAATAGGCTTTCTCACATGACTTGAACTAACCCTTTTCTAGCGCACTTCATTTTGTTTTCAAAATATGCCAAAATGAGTCTCTTCTGAAAACCCGCATCTTGAGCAATCGATTCATGATAATCATGATCATGTGAGATGTCAAAAAGGTCACATTGGACCTTGAAACGTGACCTGACTTGACATTGAACACTATTTTACTATGTTTCGTTAGAACATAGCCAATATTGGTGTTGTTTTAAAGCTCAGCAACTAACCACTTCATTTTTTAAAATTATTTTTAGCATATGAGATGCTACCAAAGTTACAAGTGATCTAAACACGTGAGCTGTTTTGATCTGGAACACTCGGTTCCTAAAATGCAGCTCAGCATGGCTAATGTTGACGTTATTATGAAGCTCAGCAGCTAACTAATGCATGTGTGCTGGCTCTAAGTATGTGGGATGTCACGCAGGTCACAAGTGCTCTTGATAAATGACCTGACTTGACCTGGAACTCTAGCTTCTCATAGTACCTGCATGCTATGGAAAGCCCATTGTTCCAGGTGAAGTTAAATCAGGTAACAAAAGCTATTGTGACCTGCGTGACATCCCACGTTCTTAGAATCAATACGAATGCATTGGTTAGCTGCTGAGCTTCAAAATAACTTCCATATAAGCCATGCTGTGTCATATTATAGGAAGCCAGTGTTTCAGGTCAAGTCAGGTCATGTTTTAAGGTCACGGGTAACTTGTGTGACATCACTTATGCTTAGAATCGTCAAAAACGAATTGGTTAGCTGCTGAGCTTTAAAATAACACCATATCGGCTATGTTCGAACGAATCATGATAAAACAGTGTTCAATGTCAAGTCAGGTCACGTTTCAAGGTCAAACGTAACAATTTTGACATCCCGCATAAGCAAAATTATCATGAATAGATTGCTTAAGATGCGGGCTTTCAGAAGAGACCCATATTGGCATATTTTACGAACAAAATGAGGTGCGCTACAAAAGGGTCAGTTAAGATCACGTGACAGCACCTACTTTGACTGCCGTTTTCTGCTAAAGCTATAAATGGCCCCTCCAATTTTTATCCGGTTTGTAGCGGACATATTGAACAATATTATATGAAAGAATGAGCAAAACCGGAGGTGGTGGTGTTTTTTGCTATTAAAAATTGAACAATTCAACTCAAGGTCATTTAAGATCAAAGGTCAACAGTCTTTGTTCTTGCATATTATATGTATAATAATGTTAGGGCAATTGACTGTCGTATGCAGTTTGTTTTGTGACTCTGAAACAATTACTTTTAAAGTTATGAGCTCTTAAACATGGTAATGTAGTGAGATCAGGTCTGCGATGCTTTTGGATAGCAAGTTGGTTCAAAGATCTTCATTGTGCGACTTGTTAAATGTAAGCTTGTTTCATCGTCAAACTGGTGTGTACTGGCATCACTGAACTGACTAATCGAAACAAATATAGACAAGTGTTATCTTCATCGTGCTATTTCGTTTGCAGTTATCTAAAATATTCCAATATTATGGCCTTCCCTAGCGTGAGGTCAGAGGCTGGAAAGCGTCGATTTCTGTACGATGTTGAATGTACAAAATTACTATGACCTTCTTTTGGCGATACGTCACCCAACCATGCCCTCTTTCAAGAGGAAGATCCCGAACTTGCCTCAAACGGAGTAGTCGCTATATGTGCTGTTTGTTTGCGAGAACATAGTATAAGTCTTTAATTATGTATGGCATGGCGTTTGTGTATATGTATGTAATATAGTGTAACTGTCTCTCTGGTATAGCAGGATTAGCGTACGTGTGTGTTTGTTCTTTCCTGTGGCCCCGGAATAGCCAGGTCCGGTGTGGATAGGGTCCAGCGTCCAATGCTATTCTACAGGGGTGACGAGCCTCCCCGTGTCAAGCGCAGGCTAAAGGTGGCCCGACATTCGTGAACGGTGGTTGTTCGCATGAACACTGAAACGACAAGTCAGCCCTTGAGGAGGCCGATGTCCAACCAAACAGACGCGAAGTGTCATGCCTGCACTGCAGCGACCAGAGTGAACGCGGAGGTGGTCTGCCGTGGGCGAAGTCTCCGTAGCCAGCCGCGCAGCTGCGTATTATCATACGACTTTTGCCGGCACAACTAAAGGTATGTACCAGCGCCGAACAGTCGCCGACTGTCACGTAGTACACACGTCATCTAGACGTCAGACGTCCATACTGGGCCAGTGACGTTCGGCGTCTGGCGGTCGCGTGCGGGCACGGCACAGACAGATGTTATGCTCCGGAGTGTTTATAAAATACCTGACAGCGGCTCTGCAGTGTGTCGCGCCACTCGATACTCCGAACCAGCCGCCGGGCGATTCGTCTCGGTACCAGACTCTGGATACGCCGAACCCAGACCCAGGTTTTTCCAGACTATCCAGCGTTATTGCGTTTCATCGGCGTTTCGCATCCTCCTATGACGTTCACATGTAATGGTACGGCGAAACCATTCACTGGGTAGGTATACCGCGGTGAATCCCCGCTCAGATCACCAAAGCCATCTGGCGGTGATGGCCTGAGGCTGGGCCAGGCAGTTGCTGTATGGCCTTGGCCGGGTGGCTCAGCTCTGGACGGCGCGGGCTATAGAAGCGCGGCGGACAGGCGGAGATGCACAGTAGCCGCCCGGCTCTGGAGGTGACGACGATGGCGTTTCTCTGGATGTTGCTTCTACTTGGCGTGGTGGCGGCCGATAGGTGAGTGCTCTCCGTCTTTGACTGGAAGTTACATACTGCAGAGGTGCCAATTGTCACGACCAAATAAGGGTTTGGCACTTGTTCCTATGATTTTCACTGTTAGT
>JARBER010198304.1:0-14538 GCA_030265075.1 Balanus glandula | reverse complement strand
ACGGAGACGGAGACGGAGACGGAGACGGAGACGGAGACGGAGACGGAGACGGAGATGGAGACGGAGACGGAGACGGAATTTATCACCCGGATTATTTGCAAACTGCGCAAACGTGACAAGTATTCCGGTTTTCCCAATTTGCAGAGGCAAGGTCACAAGCATTAATTATATGCAAACGTTGTTTTTATGAACTTGAGTGACCTGCTGCTATTTAAAGGCTAGACTGGAATATTGTTGTTGGCATATGTTACTGCGCGGAAGAAGCAGACAAAGACAAACACTGGGGCCTCGGACTCGTCCGCTGGTAGAGTTGAAGGGCGAGCGCTGCATTTCCTGTGACCAGCGCCCAGGCTAATCCCCCACTGTACCGACGGCAACATCGCACAGAGTGCTGTTCAGTTCAGTCTCTATCCGCATGCTTGTCGTGCACCACTTAGCAATGCCGGCTGCGGTGTGGTACTTGGGCTTAAGCTACTATAATATTTGGCATGTTTATTGTTTATTCTGTGTCCTGGTCAGACTTGTGACGTCATTATATTAAAAAAAGAACTGCACATTGCACACCATTTGCCCTGACTGTTTGGATGTTACTGTATTGGGTGTTCATTGTATGCACTTAACATAGGTCGCTACACGGATAGGTACATACGTCCGAAAACATCATGCGTTTTATATGATCGCATTGATGCAACACTAACCCTAGACATACAGGGACCATTTCTCACATTCACCCTACAGGGGGGGGGGGGGGCGCAAAATATTCCTTTTAGACGTCTAAACCAAGCAACGTAGCAACGCGGAAAAACCGACGTGATGCCTGTAGTGAGGCAAATCTAAGAATGTCCAATTGTAATGTGTCAGATCATTTGGTGACATTCTAGGTCATCTAAATGACCTAAGATCGACCATGTCCCAAAATAGCAGTTTTATTCTGTTATTCGTCGTTACCGAAGTTATGAGCATAAAACTATTATTTTACCGTAAAAATGCACTCCGTGGTATTAACTATCTCAGGCGATATGTCTTTTTTAGATTTGGTCCCGTAATTAATAACCTTCTATGACATGACAAACGCGAGGAATGTTGATAATTGCTATGCATTTTGCATTACAGCTTATGTACAAGGCGTTTGGTATATCTTCTGAACGAAGAGAGATATAAAGACGCCGTAAAAGGGAAAATGCTGCCAGTAATAAGGGAAATCAAACAGTATCCCATTTTTTGTATCTAAGTCAACTGGTTAGTTTTGGGGTCAGGTCAATCGTCCTAAAAGAAGGGAACAGATTAAAAGCAGTGATTTTTCACTGTCAGAAGCATATAAATTTAGAATTCGATACATGTAAATAAAGGTGAATTTTCCTAGAACAGTTTTGTCTTATAAGCATAGAGAAGCTGTTTTTTTTTCGTATTTGGTACAAAAAGTAAAAAAGATGACGTCACTAGTTTTGTAGGTGTATAAATAAAGAGCCATAAGTCAGTAGAAAATAAGGATACCTATTGCTTTAAAAGTTTTTGCAACATAAAACTGTTCATATTCATATCTCTTACTTATATTAGGTTTTTCAACAGCTTTGAAAATTTAGAATTTGTAGTGTTTAAAAAATTGGGGTCAAAATTGAAAACTGGTACAAATATAAGATTCAAGTATTGCAGTCATTGTCAATTAAAATATTGCCGTGTGCATATTGTTTAATAACTTCATTTTCTAATATTTTAAAAACATTTATTACTTTTCGCCGAAAATGGCAAATCATGACGTCAACAAAACACCATATTTTCCAACACTACTTCACAAATTTTGATAACATTTTGTCAGCATGCGTATAAATGTTGTAAACTCAGCTAGCCAAAATGTAAGCCAAATGCGCGGCTTGTGTAAAAAGTTATGTAAGAAAAACCTCCGGGGGGTCGTTTTAGGACCCTCGTAGGGCGAGGGTTAAAAATACTAGAATTATAACGAGCAAATGCAACAAATTAAAACGAAAAAAAAACGATTGACGTATTCATGAACTTCCAAAAGTTCATCTGTCACATTGTAGCACATGTTCATCCGTTACTCCGTCAACACATTGTAAATGCTATTCTCCTCCTTCCTTTGCACGGGATTTCTCCGAATTGGTGGCGTCCGGGGGAAAGGGGAGGGGTACCCGCTTATGCAGTGACCCTGAGCAGTCAGATACTTGACGAGGGCTTCAGCACGACACGGACTGACACATCAACCCCGTCGGTATGCGGTCGACGTCAGTGGGAGTCGGTAAACAGGGCCTCTTCCCGAGTCCGGTGCAGTCAAGATTACTTTACGGTCCAGTCACCATTCGCCGCCACCGCCACAGCCATTTTCTGTGCCTACAATTTATTGGAATACAGAACAGAACACAGAGCGAATGTTTTGCTTTGATTAAACAACAATTAGTTCTTACATTATTGACATACACTAAACATTTATCATAAAATCGTTGGAAGATTCTCTCGTAGCCAAAAGCTCTTTCTCTCCCTCTATTTCGTCCTTCTCCTTCCCTCTCTTTCTCTCTCTCCGTGCCTCTCCGTCTCTCTTCTTTGTCTCTTAGCGTCATGCCATCCCGGGGCAGTGTTGGAGAATTTCTCGCGTCATCACCGGCTCGCCCAGGTGACCGGCGCAGTACCTTCCCCGGCCGGCTCCTTCTGCGCAGCTGCCGCCCTCGACCACTCCCTGCGGCCGCTGAGCGCGTCGTAAACATGTTTACTGCTGCGGAGGTCAGACCGGCGCCCAGTGGGAAGGACGGGGGGGAGGGGTGTCACCGGGGCAGATATCGCCGCCCGGGATCAGCTGGATCAGAGCAGGGCAGACGGCGGGGAGTGGGTATAAGGGATCAGGTCACGGTAGGGTAGCTCCTTCAGTTGGTCGGGGATCAGGTCAGAGCAAAGCTCGCCATGGGCCTACCATCCTCGAGCCCTGTTCGGCATCTTCGAGAGGCATCTATGAGAATATCGAAGAATCTTCGACTGCATATGCGCAGTAACCCGGATTGAGTCTACGTAGACACTAATTGGCGATTGATTTTACAAATGTATAACGTCATTCCCGATTCTGTCTTCGGAACAGATAAGCCTTAAAGTTAAAGATGTGCCCGATCTCAGAACGTCAGTAACGTCAACAAACAGATGTCGTCTTCCTAAGCTGAAGTCATTCTTAGTCGGAACAGGGCTGATCACTATTGTGACGCACCCATCGGATAACAGCCCGATACTGTAAGAAAGGCCCTCTTCGTGTTTGTGGCTACCGAGCTGTTGTTGACGTTCGGTGAACCGTTATTTGGCTGATGTCCTATCCAGAATGCCAACTGACCCCATATTTACAGGCACGCGCATTGCGCAGTGCCAGTATCCGGCTGTGCAGTCCATGGTAGACGGTAGTTTTGTGCTCCTCCTTACATATATAAGTATAACAGTTCTCTTAATCCACTGGTAGTTCGACCGCTTAAAATAACATCTTCCATCGTATATGAATGACAATCTCAGACCGATAGAGGGAACCTCAAATATCCCTGAAATAAGCTTAGGAACTGCTGACAGAAATAAACACTTCCATCTTCCTCCCATCAGTTCCCAGCGTTCGCTGATCCTCTTTACTCGTCATCGCGCTGTATTCTCACATCTTACCTCTCACATCACTAATGTCCGCCCACGAGACTCCTGAACTGTGCACAGCTGACGGCATGGCCAGCAGACAGCCGGCGTCTCACCTCTGTATAGCAATCAGCTCCTTCAGAGCGTCCTAACCTCGCACCGTCCCTATATCCCCAGAGGACGGGTGTGTGAAGTCTCACCTCTGTATGGTAATCAGCTCCCTCAGAACGTCCTACCTCGCACCGTCCCTATATGGCAGAGGGCGGGTGTGTTAAGTCTCACCTCTGTATGATGGTGAGCGCTCTGCGTACGTCGTCGCCCTGTACCGGCCTGCGGCCGTGCATCCTCAGGGCGTAGACGATGTTGGACGAGCCGTAGGTGTGCGCCGTGGCCACACCGCTCTCCATGAAGCCAAGCGGTCGCAGCAGCGTCGGATCTCCGCTCCTGCCGACACAAGAGACATGTCAGATCCGGGACACACGCCACACGAGACAGGTCACATCCGTGACACAGCGCACACGGGACGCTCCTGCCGACACACGAGACAGACCACATCCGGGACACGGCGCACACACGCCATTACGGTCATCTCGACACACGAAGCAGGTCACATCCGGATCACAGCGCACATGGGACATTCCGGTCCTCGTCACTCGGTCAAAGACAGGGGACTGCAGCCCCGGGAAGAAACTGGCATCCGGCTAGTGAGTATGCTAAGTGTGGAAATCTTGTGATGCATGACGAAAACTTGCTGCTTGCGGCTGTCGCCTTGAACTGAGTCATAAGCGCGTTTACACACCGAGATGACACGGAAATGTACCGGAGCGCCTGAAAAGCGCCAATCGAGGGCTTTCGATGAAAAACATTCTGCGTTTCCAACTAGTATTCCAACGTTTTCGCCATTGTACTGGCAAGTTTTTATATACGTTTCACCTGTGATTGAATCACTGATGACTATCGGGAAGGACGGCAGTGACGCGTCACAAATGGTGACGCCACGAGCGGTGTTGCAACATGCGCGGTGATGTTGACGCAAGGTAGCCACGAGAGGCACTTTTTGCGGCCGACACTGCTAATACTGCTGCCTCAGCGGACCTCATCTCATCAGCTGGTGGGGTGGAGTGTGAGACAGGACCTCGTCTCACCAGCTGGTGGGGTGTGAGTTTCACTCAGCCGGCTGTCGTAACGCGGAGGCTCCTCCGTCACCCACCAATCACCGCGCTCTGCCTAACTCGCTGGTAATGATAGGAACAGTGAGCATCGCTCAACAGGCTGACTCGTCATATGTAATTCGTTATTAATTTTCGTCACTTCCGCTCAAGATGTAACTATGTCTAAAACCAGAACCATGGAAATATCAATTTAATGCAATGCCGTGTAATGTTTGCCAGTAACCTGAACGAGCGTAGGGACATGTTTTGTAGTGCGTCCAATAGGTCAGTTTATGTCAGTTTTAAACATTGTGTTTTCAAAGTCAATATTCTAGAAGACTCAAGTCTATATTGTATGACGTAATCTGCATACTTAATTGCAATATGCTTGAACATGGGCTGGCAAGAAACCAAGAAGGCGTAAACAATCTACCTTTGAATAATCTATCAAGGAATTTTATTAAATGAACTTTATTTTGGTGTCTTTGACTTTCGTCTCCGATTGAATATGTAGGAATGGCGATTTAGAACACTTCAAATGTGCTACAATTGCACGACATATTCACTGACGGCACTGGCGGAGCTTTCGCTGACGGCGTCTTCATGTAGGCCGATTCGTGTGGCGCTCTTCTTACAGATTGTCCCCCTTAACATATTTTCAAACACGTCGCTAAATTTCCCCACCCTCAGGCAGGATCCACCCATTTTTTTGTCTGTTTATTGAGGTTTTAGGGCGCGTCGACATCGAAGGTCATTTTGCGCCCATAGCAGGATCAACCCATGGCTTAGAAGGCTGAAGATGCTGATGGCACCACCATAGCACCACCATGGCACTACCGTACTGCAAACCGTGCCGCACCCAGTTAGGTGGCGAGACGTGACTGAGTAATGAGCGGATCCCGTGGAGGCTGACAATGCCGCTGCGTCTTCTGTTGAGGGTGTGAGGAGCAAGGACTGTCCACCGGCGCGGCGACATCAGCTGAGACATGTCTCGTCTTAGAGACGTCACTCTGACGTCACTCCCAGCAAGAGATGACACGAGGCCGTTCCGCGGGTAGGTAAGGTACGCCACGGATGCCATGACTTGCGGATCATCGATGGCTAATGGTCGTATCATGAGAATGCTTCCCAAATAGCTGCCGGGACACCAGATTAGGGGCAAATATTCCATAATCCGATAACATTCATAATTCATAATCGAATAGCTTCGGCCAGCTGATTGTCGTGACGGGCTGCGGCGGGCCGGTGACATCTGCTACTCCACAAAGCGTCCTTCGTTGGCTCTGCGCCAGCTCGACTGGGGCGCTGTCGGTCGGGGCGGCCACCGTCATCGCTGGACTGTCGCCAACACCACCTGCGCCTTGCCTGCCCGCCGATCACAGTACCCCGTCTGAGGGTCCGCCGCTACAAGGCCACGGCGTGCAGCCAGTGTGCAGCCAGCCAAGACACTCAAACTATACAGGGTCAATTATAGTCTTTAGACGACTTCAAATCCGATGTTTAACGCTAATCTATATGTAGATGCACGGACGCAGATCCATAAAACTAGCCGATGCAGATGAATGATTCCTCCATAGTTAATCTCAGCAAATGGTTTCGATAATGGTCAATTGGTGAACCGTGACAAGGTATGTTGCGGCCTGTTGGAGCGCAAGTGACTAGTGAGAAAGATACAAAGCCATAACTTTCTGTAAACTTTCTTGATATTGTATAATATTATTAATATTAAACTTTCTGTAATATTGGAAAAGCTATTCAGCTAAAGCCTCTCTATAAAACACATGTAAAACCTTGGTTATAAAGGCATTCAAATCTACAATGATCGACGAGCTCTTAATAAACAATCAAATTTTAGCTACATACCGCTTTTCATAGTAAACATTAGTAATCATTTGTATATGAATGGGTAACCGTTTTCAATCACAATTCATCCGTTCACACCACGAACCATCTGACGATCCACTCATCACCCCAGAGCCGCCTCTCAGCACCACCCGCGCCGCACTGCCTCGCACCTCTCCGACTCGGTCGTTACCGAGCTTACCGAGCTCACCGAGGTCCGTACCGAGCTCACCGAGGTCCGTACCGCACGGCTCACGGCGGTGGCAGCCGCCAGAGGAATGCCATGGTCAGGGGGCACAGAAGGCCAGCCGACACTGCAAGGGCAGGCCGGCAACAAAACATGCAAACACATGCAGCAGGCGGCTGCTTCCCTGCAGGCTGCAGTGACCAGGGTGCCGGTGACGTGGGCCCTTATCACCTCAGGCGAGGCCAGGCGAGACGGGACAGCAGACCACCGCTCGTGACTCGGGAAGTCGCGTGCTCTTTCATGACCACACGGGTTCGGGTGACCCGTGTAGCGGGAGTTCCCTGCCGGTCAGCGACCGCCGCACCCAGCCGTATAAACTATGCAGGAGCCAGGGTAAGGGTGCACCACACTGCCGTTAGCTGACAAATTGGGTCAGCAATGCATCGGGCAGGGAGCTTAAAAATGTCATGTCGTTGAAGGACTGTCAGGATTTAAGCGGGGTCTTTTTTACAAATTTTTAAACCACTAGTGTCATTTTTCGCATCTTCAGTAATCCTGATCATGCAAGGTCTTTAAATGCTTACACGCTAGAATGACCTTACCCAACTGGTAGAATGAACATGAAACTGGTTACAAGCAAGCACGCAAACAAGTCACGCAAGCATGCTGCTAATTGTGCTCTGACATAATACACGCCACCATAACACCTGGTGCAATAAAACAGGTGGCTATATTTGGCACCGTCTGCACACTGCACGTATTTCAGTAACAGTCCCTGCACGCGCCACAGTGCACTGACATCCCGTGCTGAAGAATTGCGCAATCGAATTTATGATCACGGAGTTCAATGCTCAGCAAAAAGCACTACAAGTAACTGGAAATGCATGGTAGGTCCGAGCTCTACCAACCGCTAGCAACAAACATGTGGAATGTGGATATTGTTGCTGGCTTGCGGTAGCACATAAGTGATTGTTTTCATTTTTCAGTTCCATACGATCACTATGATAACTGCTTATAGCGCTATTTGAGAATTAAACATTCATCTCCGAATAAGTTGAGGGTGTGTGAAAGAAACGCCGTCACTACCAAATCGCGGTGCCTATGCGACTAAGATAAATTCGAAACTGAGAATGTTGACTTTGACATTGGTTTGGCTTATACTGTATACCCCAATACACATAACAAAATATAAAATAAACTCGCATATTAAGTACACATTCTAATAAGTGGATCGGATTTAAGGAGTGGTGTCAAATTTCATGGTATTCTGTGTTTCGAAAGAAGCTGTAAAAGACGATATTAGGGGAGAAGTTTCATGTTACTCCACGCTAAGGGAAATGTCGTTTACAAACAAACGTAATGATCTATAGGGATGATTGATAACGTACCCACGTAGATCATTCATTAGTGCCTAAAATAAGATAATACTTTTTTGGAACATCTCCCATAAATTCGGCACTAGAACGATTCTGCCAGACCCTTGCAAATTACGTTTTTTTTTAAAACACAGTCATTACAATTTGCCCAGCCGTTACATCACAATGCGCCCGCTTTTCGGGTTATAACCCCCATTATAAATACGTAATGGGGGAATTCAGACTTGTAAGACTGAATTCCTTTAAGTCATGACAGTGATGATACAGCCTTCATTTATATCCTTGAAATATTATGATACATATTTGTATCTAATAATAAACAAATGCAGGCATTTGCTACTTAGGGTGTGATGCTTTTGCTACATAGTGCGATGCTGAAGGCCGAAACTCGCATGAGAAACATTACATTTGCCGTTTTCACGGTGTTTTTTTGCGCTGTGAGGATAACTTTTTAAAAGATATCATATTTTAGTTTTTTTGCTAAGCAAGCTTTAAGATTAACATGTTAATTAACATGTAATTTTTTTGCAAGGAATGTTTTCTAGCAAAAAATGCATGTAAACATTTCTCATGAAGTTTATTTACCAAAAGATAAACTTTAAAATGCTATTCTCACAGCGCAAAAATCGATCGTGAAAACGGCTATAATGTGAATAAGAATAAGAGCAATTACTCTCTTTGCTGTCGGACACTTTAGCTGCAGGTGACGCCTTAAAGAAGTGCATTGGTTTTAACATCATCAGCTGCATATATCTTCAAATATGAGTCAAAAGTGGGATGGGAGGCAAACAACAAAAGGGTGTTGCAGCTTATGTTTCACCGGAAAGAAGGAAAGTGTAGATGGGTTTTTTCGATATATAGATACATATCTGACACGTGTTTTTTACTTGTTTGTCACATACCACAGGAGTGGCATGGTAAACATAGGCACAGTCAGCCATGTTCTCGAGGTGATGTTTCATGCATCTTTGTTTCAATAGAAATAGGAGTGTCTATGTCGAGGAGCTAAACCAGCCAGTCTGCAATCTAGTCGGAAACCCACTGTGATGAGACAGACAGCAGCCAAGGGTCTGGTTAGGTGACGGCTCTGGCACCCAGCTTGTGTGACAGTCAGTTCAGTCCGTCAATCAGGCCCACTGGACAACTGCCAACAGAGCTGGACTGTTCGCAGTGCTGACTGACTCATGGTGTTTACCCGGATACCACTCCTACGGTTACTGACAAATATGTCTCAGGTATGTACACACCTGTATAAACAAACCTCACCCAGATTTCCGTGTGTTTTTCGATAATACAAATGTCAGCTCTCTGTTCCACTAAGGCTTACTTATCAAATTTCTCGAATAAGGTGTGTGCTGCCTTCGCACTGCATAATGCGTTGGCATCTTAAACTAAATTTCGGATTAAAGTTCAAAATAATGTATTATATAATCAAACAAAACATAAAACGTGCATACTAGGGTGTGCAAAAATAACACGTTCAAAAATATTGGTTTTCAGGGCTAATCTGGTTCTCCAAGACCTGGCGAGTTTATTGAGCGGTGCAATCTGTATCCATATTGGAAGTTGTTTAGAGGTTATGCAAATGACTTAAAGTTTGAGGTGTATATACCCATTACGGCGTTAAGTAATCATCGGGGCTCCGGTGGACAGTTGCCTCTTGCGTCTTTTATTAGTCATAAAAAAAATTCGCTCACGCTTACCAGTACTTACTGATCCCAAATATTAAAATAAATCGAAATCCAAAATATAAATTTTCGAAATTAATACTATATTGCTGAAAAATTATGATCACGAAGATCAATTTGCAATAAAAATTTAGAACCAGTTATGCTGACAAAAAATGGACCAAAAGTGTGTACATGTATAATTAAACCAAGCATTTCGACACAACTTTGTACATCTATTTTGCTGAATATGATAGGCTTTATATATTTATTAAAAAGTGATCTATTGGTATCTTAACTTTGTCAGCGAGCTTTGTCGAGACGAACCTGCCCAGACCATAGGACATAGACCTGGAATAATATCCCACTCCCTCCTCATTTTCGTAGCTAATTATGCAACACATAAGTACCGATTGCACGACAGTGGGCGAGTAATCGCCATTAACTGGTCAGCGGTCTCACATTACACACCACAACTGCCCCCGGCAACCCGCAGTCCTGGTGAGACGAGCGACCCATGTCGGTGGCTGCAATAAACCGAGCCCAGCGGGCCGTGACCGTAGATGGCCCGCCGTGCACCCGGTGTCCATGGACACGGCTGGTGTCCATGGACGCTGCGCCACTCCCGCTGCAGTACTGCCTCCCCGTCATCCCACGTCTGACATCACGTCAGCCGGGCCGTGACGTCACGTCAGCCGTCAACAGGCATCACCGTCAGCCGGGCTGTGACGTCACGTCAGCCATCACTACACGTCACTGTCAGATGGGCTGTGACGTCACGTCAGCCGTCACCAGGCATCACCGTCAGCCAGGCCGTGACGTCACGTCAGCCGTCACCACACGTCACTGTCAGCCGGTCCGTGACGTCACGTCAGCCATCACCACACGTCACCATCAGCTGGCCGATGACGTCACCGTCAGCCGACCCGTGACGCACCACTCCACCGTTACCGGCTGTTTTTGCCGCTCGTGTGCTCCGTTTCACAAGGGAGTTGCAGTCACGGACAAGCTCCAGGCAGGTGCGACGGACAGACGCCGTCACGGTCGGACGCAGGCACGTCGATCTCCGTGAAGGGGGGGGGGGGGGCTCGATGGAGGGGGAGGGGGTGCGGAGGGGAGCGGCCACGTGCCACATCTCGAGGCTGCAGCAGGGCGCTAAGCGGTGCCGGTATGCGCGCAGGCCGCGTGCAGTGCGACATTCCCGGCGCGGCGCGGCGATCCGCGTCTCCGCCGGCCGCCGACAGGATGGACGACCGCCGCCGGCAGGAGAAGGGACGCACGCTGACTCCGGTGCGAGCGCGCACCACACGCGCTCTCAAGGTCTGCGTTTTTGTGTCGCCGCCGCCGCAGTGGAGTATTACGACGCGTCCCACTGACCCTTCAGATCCGGTGGCCGTAACCACCCGGCCGTAACAACGCTGGTGCCGTAACCACCCGGCCTGCCCCCGCTGGTGCTGTAACCATGCAGGCCCAGCCAGCCCCACGCCGACAGCTCCGACCAGCGCAGCCCAGCCCACCACCGCCCGGCCCCGGCGGGCGTGGCATATCTGGCACGATGCTGGATATGATCGGAGCAGCGAACGCGCAGATTGGCTGTGGACACTGAACGCCGTCGTTAGCATGCACGACCGACCTGCCGCTACACTCTTTGTGTGACGTGGGTTAGTGATGGTAACAGGTGCAGGTGCAGCACCGTTGGGCCATTATGGGCCGTTGCGCGTGACACGGGGCATTACCCAATAAGAGGGAGAGGGTGGTGGGCATCGCTTGGGCTGCTGGCCTCATTGCACCACGCCGGCGGTCACATTCAGATGGGGAGGCAGAGCAGATGAATGTTACGCAAGGTTTGACATTGGCCGATCGAACGGGGTCGGCCCACGCCTCTGCTCCGTTTTCATGCCGGGCTTCGTAATCACGCCTGCACGAATACTCACACCAGAGTCCAGAGTGGGGCACAGCTGGCGAGAGAATGCATTGCAACCGCCAACTACAGAGGGTTAATGACAAACGGGTTCACTGTCACAGGCGAGCAGCTGTATGGACTGTTACTGGACGATTCACTGGCTCAGTCAGAAATGGATTGCTAGTGGATGGCTGAGTCAGGGATAGACTGGATGGTTAGGTCAGAAACGGACTTCTGGGTGGTTCAGTCAGGGGCAACTGTTACTGGATGGTTCAGTCAAGAATGAACTGTCACGGGATAACTAAGTCAGGGATGGACTGTTACTGCCTACTGGTTCAGTTCATGGTTCAGTCAGGGATGGACTGATACTAGATGGTTTAGTCAAGGATGGACTGGTACTGTATAATTAAGTCAGGGATGGATTGTCACTGCAGGATGACTATGTTAGGGATGGACTGTTATTGAATGGTTCAATCAGGGCTGGACTGTTCCTGGATGGTTCTGTTAGGGGTGGGCTGATACTTGATGATTCAGTCAGGGATGTATTACCACAGGATGATTCAGTCAGGGATTAATTTCCACTGGATGATTAAGTGAGGGACAGATTGTCGTTCATCGTTGGTTGCAATTAGCAAGACCGGTACATTTTTATAGTTAAATTCAGTTCAGTTCACAGTATTTTAATAACAGAAAATGCAATGAAAATGAAAGTACATTTGATATATTTTGTTCTTCATGACGCTTACAGAATACAGGCATGTCATGATAACTGACACAATATTGCATTATGGACATGTACAGTTTCTCCCAAAAGTTCTGTGTTCTGCAGTCTCCCCCATTAAAGCCTGCTAATCGCTGCTGTAAGCAGCGGAACTCACAGTAACTAGTTTGAGCTTACCCACGATGTATCAGGAGTGAGCTCAATACGATTTTATTTTCATTCCACTACATGCAGCACCGATATAAGACCGCAAGCTCAGAAGTTTTGACGAACAGAACTTTTGGAGGAAACTGTACCTACGTTAATTTCTTCAGCACGAACATATTACAGACTAATAATTAAAAAAAAAAATCGTGATAAAAAACAATAATAATGTGTCTTGACCTTGTGATCACCAGCCAAGAAAGCAATCCAACGAAAAAACACTCCCTAAATTCCTCACACCCATTACGTTAGATCTATTATCAAGCACCTAGCATTGATTGGTCCTACTGACCAAATCTGGCTTAACGCTTAACGATCTTCTTGACCTCTCGTTTTATGCCCGATGCACAGTGGAGGTTTGCTGGTGCCTTGGAATCGAATAGCAAATGTTTGCTATAGCAGGCTGTTGCAGCAGTCTGTAAACGTGTCTGTCATAGGTATGTGCTTCCTTGAAATCACCATCAGACGAATTAGTAATACAAAACCACCTTATACAAATGAGAAGACCACATTTTCACAGGAAGCAAAATTATTCATAAATGTTTAGAAAAAGCTTTGCCAAGTTTCGCTTTTTACGGCTGTGGTTTGACTTAGTGCTGTGTTTGACTTAGTTTGACTACGGTGCTGTAAATGTAATATCTGTGTGATGCTTGCTAATATACGCTTGCTATGTAAAAAACAAGACATCCAGAATGTAGAAAGAAAAATACGACAGAATAGGATCGCATTTAATAATGGAAAGTGGTTAAGATGTGTACACGAAGTATATTAAAAAATAGAGCAAAGTATGCCTCATTTGTAGGCGTAAAACCTTACTATCCGTCCCCAGCTTCATTTCTTATTCAGAGTAAACTGTGATGTGTTTTTAAACCACTCACGCTGTCAGGAAATTATGCTGCATTCCTAAGTACATATTTCCTGTAGGTCTAGGCATACTTAACATGTCAAACATTCATTAGTTATTGAGCTTTTTTTCTCTCTCTCTCTGTCGAGAAATCAAGATAATGAGCCTATGTATTTAAACGGTAAGCTTGTAGGTACTCTTTGTTTTGCTGGAAAAAGTGGGGCATCTATGTTATCTGACGCTGTCCATACCTCAAAGCACTACTTCTTAACCACTGCTCACTCGATTTTCCAGCCTAATTCTCGCCACCAAAGCCACAGATCCAGTGATCGTATCTAGGTCAACCTGGTTTTCAGAAGGAAAAAATATTGTTTACCAGTTTCTAAAGCAAAGCACTCTTAGCTAAAGTGTAACTATTTAAAAATAATATGTTTTGGTCTAAATGACAGCTGGTGAGCGGCAAAACACATTTATTTGGTTCAAGGCAATGTATAGGTAAGTTTGACGTTCACTTTCAACGGGCCATAATACTGTTCTGGCAGTCTTCCCAATAACTTGCAAGCTGCACGTGATTAAGGTCAGTACAAGAACCTGACCATGAAACAAGGAATTAGTGGAGTGTGATAACATACGAGATAACTTGTTTGTAACTTCACAATTGCTTGGCATTCAGCTCAAGTTATCGAAAATGTGAGGCCCAACGTAGCAATTGGCGTCATTTTATTTCCCTAGTCCAGTTTCATTTGTTTATAAACGCCTTTCAATATCAGATGACCAGGAGGGCCCCTCCCCCATCTCAGCGACTCATGACACCATATGTTGTCACCAGAAAACATAAAAGAACAAAGTAGTGGCACTCCCCAGCTACAAATAGAACCAACGTAAATAAGCATAAATGATACAAGAGGAAAAAATGCCCAGCCTTAATTGGGGTAAAATTATAAAAAAAGGCAAAAGTAGTCATCGCTGAAAGCAGCAAATGACAACCACCTAACTGGATCTCATATGTTCAGGCAAACATGCATTCTTACATACGT
>JARBER010198193.1:0-14541 GCA_030265075.1 Balanus glandula | reverse complement strand
CAGGAGAGTATATTGGTATAATTTCTTCCGTGGTGCTCCATGTTGAAGGCCAAATATTGCAAGAAACAGTAAATCGACTCTCCTGAACATTTTTATTTCGCGGGAAAGGCCGACATACGTGTTTTTTAATTTGCACGGCAGAAAATTTGTACTAACACTGCTAATTTGCACTAAAATGGATAGTCAACTTTGATACTTAGAGGGGACCAAACTTTATCAAACGCAAAATGGCACCGATCTGAATCATCCGGAATCGAATGGTGCAGTAATCAGCCAGTTCGGTCCGCTGGTTTCGGAGCAGAGCTCGTCTGCATCTCAGTAAATAACCAAACGGAGACAGCGCCTCTGGCGGCGAAGTTTGTCGCTGACAATCCCCATTAATTTAACATTAAGTCAAAATGTTCCTATCCCCATTGCGGGGGCAGACTCAGGGGACTCAGTACGGCGGCGTATCACGCGCGCCGGCCCCGACTCGCCTGCCCGCTGACACCTCGCCACTCCGTGTCGATTGCAGTCGCTGTCCTGGGTGCTGCGACACGAGGTTCGAGCGATCCTGAGGCGGCGGCGGGACCGGCTAGCCGCCGCCGGCACCACCTCAAGCAGGCTGTAGTGCGCGCGGCGGCAAAAGACGGCGCAGACGGCACCTGGAGCGGCGCAGCTTCTGACGCACTGGCGACGAAACGAGCCGTCCGCAGCTGCCGCGTCTGGAAGCCTCAGCGGTGGAGAGCCGATCCTGTGTTCGTGGTGTGTTCAGTGTAGATGTTTTGCGGATTTTTAAACTACGGCATTTGTTCTGCGGATTTGTAAAATCTAACATGAACTTAGCGAGCAGTCGCCTTGTATTTTATGTCGATTTGTAGGGGCAATATTTTTGCGACATGCAATGCTCGATAATGTTTTGTAAAGGTTCTTACCGTCTCCCAGTTGTGCGCTTTCGTTCTGTTGATGTCCCTTTCCCTGCCCACTGCTTTTCCTATTCTCTCTCCCTGTCTTTCTCTCTCCTTTCTTTTTCACGTCACGTGGAACCCTCCAGTCTGGGGAGGGGCCTCCTCACCTATTTGTCCCCCTTCCTCGCTCCCTCTCTCCGGTCACGATTGAGTGTTGTATGGGCACAAGTGGCTGTTTTTTCCTTGGTATATGTATTTGTCCGAGGGGCATTCTTTGTCCTCTTTAACTCAGCCAGTTCAACAACTTTACTGGAGAGCCTATCTTAACCTAGAAAACCGATATTTTGCATTCCACATCGTGAAAGGGTCGCAGTGTTAGTCGAAGTCATGGCACTGTTTGCTGTGGCTAGTCTAGTGTTGAGCGGTTGTTGGCTGGTTCTGAACCACATGGCTATCAGGTTGTCGCATACTGATTTGATGGGGTATTCTGTACGGTTTGCGTGAGCCGTTTGTGGTGTGCTGAGCGTAATGCGCAGGTCTAGTCCAATGTATTTTCATAAAGACGCATATTGAGGCACATGTTTTGCCGGTTAGTGATGTGCCGCCTAAATGAGCAGGGGATGAGCCGATTGTCAGTATTGTGATGCGAGATTGAAGGCCGCCATACACTGATATTCGCATGCGGGTGCGAGTCTGCGGGGTGGCGGGTGTTAGGTCGCAGTGTATTGTGCTGGAAAAGTCGCAGACATGAAGGTGTATTGTGTGTCAATACGATCAACCTAATGATTTATGTTAAGAGAAACTCACGTGGAGTGAAACCCCGCAACCTGCAGTGCAAGGCTGCATGATTTTCATCCCGCGTGAGTTTCTCGGAAATTAAATAATGTAGTTGACCATATTGACACAAAATATCATCTGGCGTGCCAGTCGGCGCCATTTCCGACACGCAAACCACCCTGACCTAACTACCTCTAAGTGAGTAAAATATATGCGACCCCGCAGTCTCGCACCCGCATGTGAGGTTCAGTGTGGGGTAGCCATTATAGACTGACGGGTACGGCAACGGTGTTGCGCCGAAATCATCTCAGAACTGAGGCATAGTAGGGCTCTTCTGGAAAAATTCAAAGTCGGTGTTTGACTCACGGTGACGGAAGGTTGATCGGCTGGTATCCATGATTTTGAGCCTGTTCGCCCAAATCCCTTCAGTATATGGTGTAATTATCTATGTGTGTCTCACGCTGTCGCGGGCACTGTACTCGGTAAATGTTGTGATCGTGATGGGGTGTTTTGATGTCAGCCAGCACGAAATCGGTCAAAATCTGCTCCTCTGGATTCATGTTTCAGTGGTCGAATGTTTTTCCTTCTGTTAGATAAATGAAAAATATGCAATCACAGTAGATCGTTGATTCCTGCTTTACGACATGCATAATAATCATCTTAAATTTCTCGATATAACAGAGTGATTCCGATCAGCCGGTAAAATATCCATCTCCCCATGAATCCATAGAGCTATACCTTGATCGATTTTTGCGGTGCCCCTACGATATACCTACCGTGATCGATATCAACGATTGTGGAATTGTATGCTCTGACAAGAGTTTGACGCTCCCATCATATATGTCGTCTATTTTGTGTCAATCAGTTATATAACAGCTGTATGTATGCATGTACGCCATATCACCCGTAGGCATTGACATCTACCGCCGGAATCATTTTTAATTACCTAATTACGTTTTTAAAGATCATCGCAACACATAGTCGTACCAATTTGCTGTTGAGCTACTAAATGACCATCAAACGGACATTCCATTTCACTACCAGGATGACTGTAATTTGTCGTGTTTTGGGGCAGCGCTGGCAATCGGACGCTCTCTTCGTGGCCGGGCAATGTCACGCCTCGCGGGCTGGTATGGTCGACTCGCTGTACTCAGGTGACCGTGAATATATATGTGTCTCGTAAATGTGGTAGTGTTGCCTGGAAGTTGGCTGGACATCGCCCCTACAGCCCCTGCAGTAATCAAATCGCGCTCATTGATATTGAAGCTGCGTGGGAAAATCGATTTGAGACTACTTAGTAACGCCAACACATTGAAGACGTGCTTGCGCTTCTGCTGCCTTAGTGCCCGGGTTGTGGTGCCACCGTCTTAGTGTGACGTAGGTATTTGGTAGGTACAACAGTTTAAGCTTCCCATAAAGCAAATAGCAAACTATGCTTACCCCGCGACCCTACAATTTTGTCATAGCCGTTGCTTGTCAACTTAGAGGACGAAACCATTGTAAACGTACCACTCCAAAGTTCAGTCATGTTCTGTCACCCCTGGTCCTGGATGCCTACTCCCCTGGTCTTGTATGGTTTCGCATTGATATAGTAAATGATATTGATAACAAAATAGACTGATGTTTAAGCCTTAAATAGGTTTCAATGATAGGTACAAATGACAGCAATGCGGCAGTTATACTAGAGGATGTGGAGACAGGTCGCTTGTCGGATCTTTGTCCTTCCACCTCAAGCCTGCATAATGTAATAATGTTTGGCCACTTGGGGATTGTTTGCTGATACAGTAGAGATGTAGACGAGTGACGCCGTTTATAGCGCCCACGGTTACAACACCCAGCCACCAGCGTCGTGGCTTCTCCAAACAAGTTGGAGGGACTGAGCCGAATCAAACTAGCCCTTTCGGCGCCCAAAAATTGGCAAAATCACACTCGTCTTTCTTCCAAACTAGTAAAATTAGGGACCAACATGCTTTATATAGGCTGTATATTACATGCTGTATATTACAACATGCTTATACAACATACCTAACACATATAACCCACATGTTTTCCGGATATGGTATGAATGGCATGTTTTTACATTATTATAGTGAGCTTTAGTTTTCCTTATGGCGTCCTCCTTGGGTAAGCTGGGCGCCCTCCTAGAGCTTGCCCCCCCCCCCCCTTCGCGATATTCTAAATACGCCACTGGAGTTGGACACCCCTGCCCGCTACTTACGACGCCCACGTTGGCCCGGCAGGATTTCATTGCGATTTTTTTTTGTCATGTATTGGCTTCGGATGTAGCGCCTGTCAGCTATAACGCCTATAAATTATTGGTTGGGAGGTGGGGCACTGAACTCTATAGAAAGGTGGGGGTTATAAGTGGCATATCATGCGTGAAGACCGTCATCTAATTTATGCAGTAAAATACCACAGCCTTGTTCGTTGATAACGCTTGTCATCGCGTGAAACCGACGCACATCGTACTAATACGGCGCATTACCATTGCCGGGTACGCAGCGCGGAGAGGAACCGCAGCGCTTTGTTGAGATAATACGAATATAAATTAATTTATATCACCTGAAGATAAGACAACTTTTCAAATGGTAAGGAATTTTTCTTGCAGGCATATTTATGTTTACTTAAGCGTCAATTGTTTTGATTTCTGTCGTGAAATTTGTGATTGTTCACGGCCGCTCCCTATGCTATGCTGTGTTTGATGAACTTCAACTTGATTCATAATGTGATTTAGATTAAAGGAAATAGTTCATGTTGTATTTTTCAAAACAAGATTGAATACAATTTTCACATACAATTTATTTTCATATTTTCTTATGTAACAATGCATTGTGCCAATTCATGATTGAGGGTCATAAATTATTTGAAAATGTTTCCGCTTTTGTAGCTCAGTAATGTTGGGCTTTTCACCTCATCCGTTGGTGGCTGCGTTTGTTCCTGACTGTGCCTGTGTGGGCAACAAATTATGCTATTGTGAAGATATACAGAGTAAATTACTGGTTGTGCCGAATTGTGATGCTGTGTCCACTGTCTAGTGTAAATTGGGGCAATATTCTGCTTTCCCAATCCTATGTAGAGCAGTACTGACTAAATAATAAAATTCAACACATCTTATCCTTTTATAACTGCATTCAAAACATTGAGGTTCCTATTTTAAACTCTCAAACATTGGTGTTCCTATTACTCACCTCACGAAAGCTTAGCTGCATCAGCCAGCAATCGCTGATAATGCCTTCTGCCAACACTGCCATAACTAAGTCAGCTGACTGCATGTGGCAAATTGTGGCATTTGCTTGTGGTGTTTATTGCCACCATGAGTCAGCTGATTAAAGCTAAATATCCATTTGCAGTCAGCTGTTATGGTGGCATGCTGTTACAGAAAATACCAGCTACCTGATAAAGTTAAGATGCATGACATGATTAATCATATTTAAGACCCTAAATGCTTTGAGTGCAGTTTTCATTAAATGAGATGTGTTGATTTGTTATGTTGTCAGTTTTCCTCTATTATGAATGAAAGAATATGGTCTTGCAATGTAGTAATAAGAATATTATCTAAGATTCTTTATATAAGATCAGTTGATGTTGCTTTTTATACAAAAATATTGCAAAATAAAGTTAGTGCTTGTAAATTATCACCACATTTTGCTAGCTGTGTCTACCTTGGCATGAGTGTCCCAAGGCCACAGGATTATAGATAGAGACTAGAGACATCTGGTCATTGTGGATATTCTAACCAAATTTTAAAACTGAATATATCATCAAGGTAAACATGTATAATCAATTTTGCAACTAGAGATGTGGAAAATCTGAAATCTGACCACAGCCTAGTCAATAGTCATGGCAACAAAATGAGCAGATAAGTCACAGCTTTAATCACAGTGCTGCAGTGTTAACTATGGCGCTGTCCTATGGCCATTGGCCAGTCACAGCTTCAGTCATGCTGTTCCCAGTTCTGGTCCCTGTGCTGGGAGCTGGGACCAGAATTTTGCAGCTCTACTCACAATCCATATCACATCTGGATCTCCAGAATAGTTGTATTCTGGACTGCAGAATAGTTATATTATGAACTCCAGAATAGTTCTTTCTAGAGTCTTAACTGCTGGTGCAGTGTATGATGTGGGTGTATATTTTAGTGTGGTAATTATTCTATTTTTTTATTTATATATGATATTTCATGATCTAAGTATCAGTGTCCTAGGATTGAACATTGTTTGGTGTAAAGTGACACCCTTCAGACTACTGTGAAGTGGGAATAATATTCCTTTTTCCCAATTTAAATTGTTATTTTCCATTCTTTTTACTTTCAATATGGTTTTTCTCTTTTATTTTATTGTTTATAATGCCCAACCAATGGATAATTTTGTTTCATAACATGACATTTTTTTTGCTGATTTTCTGTCTGAGCTTCCCACTCTGCACTCTGCCAGTGTCTGCAGTGTTGCCAAATTCAGAGAGTTAGGGGAGGGATGCCAAAACTATTTAATGTTCCTTGATGAAATATCATGGCATATGGGTTGTGTTGCAAAAATACATGATAGTACTAGCCCAATTGTCATGTTTTTAGACCCAAACATCTCTTGCTTCCCAAGATATTTGATCAAATAAGGGATTTAGACATTCTTTATTTCCCTAAATATGTGAATTTTGGCCACCATGAGTGGCTGAAAACATTTTTTGTTTAAATTTAACTCTAAAGCACCCTGGTTCTAAAGCTGTAAAGCTCTTGCTGAAGAAAAAATTCTAGTTAAAAAAAAATTGAGGAATATGCTAATTTTCTGTCACCAATCCTAGGACACTGCTAGTTATATTCTGGAGTTCAGATTATAACTCATTTGTGCACAAAGTTTGCACCTCAACTGATGTATGGGACAGGACCATGACCTGGGTTTAAGCTGGACCTGAAATACTGAGGTCGAAACGGCGGTAACTCAGTAAAGAGGGCAAAATATTCGACAGTTAATGGCCAGAATGTCTCAGTCTGATGTTTGCTTACACAAGTAATGAGCATTTTACTCTGCTAGGTACTTTCCAGCACAGCTATCAAGCACAAAGAAACATACTGAAAGTGCCTTCTCTTGCTGCTAAATGATTGAGGTCAAGTGAACATATGAAACAGGCTCTGCTTACTGTATCTTTTCAGTATTCTATTGTTGTTTTTGTACATGCAAATTTTTCATAATATCTGTTCATTGCCCTTCAAAGTGTGTTTTCATTTTCAATTTACAAATTTTAAATCTGGCTCTCGACGCTTCTACTGAAGAAATCTTATCTGTGACTAGGTATCCGTAGATGAAGTGGTATGTAGTTTAACTCAATCGCTGCTTATTCGTACAGGGCCAACAACAGTCGGGGCCTGGTGGGGGCGATAAGAACAAAGACAAGGACAAGAAGCGCAAGTATGAGCCGCCTATTCCTACGCGCGTCGGCAAGAAACGCAAGAAGGTCAAGGGACCGGACGCCGCTAACAAACTGCCACAGGGTAAGTCTGTGTCCAGGGCACAGTTGCGGAGCTCAATCCTCTGCTAGACGACAGCGTTTTCGCTCATCTGAACCTTAGCATGAAGTAACGTAGTTTTCTAGCTCAAACAAAGATCATATCAGTTGTAACTTTAGTTGGACCTTTTAGCATGCGTTTCATGGATACAATGTTGTTTGTTTTGTCTTCAGTGACGCCGTATACAAGATGTCGCCTGAAGCAGCTGAAATTAGAAAGAATAAAGGACTATTTACTTATGGAAGAAGAGTTCATCAAGAATCAAGAGCGCCTGAAGCCTCAAGATGAGAAAAATGAGGTACGTGAACGTTTTCAAATTGACCCTTTTACATAGCATTCGATACTCACAAAAGCCCAAATCGCCGTTATCACCATTGTTTTCATCATTGTCATGGTCATCAGTAACGTAGTATCACCCAAAATACAGTTCACAGAACACTTTACACCGGGACAGCTGTGATTCTCAGTGGGCTGTCGGTTCACTCTTTAATACCGTCTTTCCAGTTGATAACTTGTACCGTGAAGCTTTCGTCTCAACGACGCGACTTATCGCCTGGTGGTGTATGCATCGGCAGTCGATAAACACGTGCGGCTCCCGTGCGCCCCGCAGGAGGAGCGTAACAAGGTGGACGACCTCCGCGGCACGCCCATGTCGGTCGGCAACCTGGAGGAGATCATCGACGACAACCACGCCATCGTCAGCACCTCGGTGGGCAGCGAGCACTACGTCAGCATCCTCAGCTTCGTCGACAAGGACCAGCTGGAGCCGGGCTGCTCCGTCCTGCTGAACCACAAGGTCAGCTGGTGGCGGCTGGGCCTCATCGCGACTCTGAGACGCATGGCGGCTCGGTGCCCGGAGGGGGGAGGAGGGGGGGAGGGGGCAGCAGGGTGGCGGAGTGGAGTTTGTCTGGATGACTGGTGGCGTCTTGTTTGTGTCGCGAGCGAGTCATGCTGCTTGTGGTTTCGGAGGATGTCGCTGACAGGGATTGGGCCGGAGGCATCGCGACTCGCTGATGTTCGAGCCGTGAAGGATCTGTGCCGGCTCATACGTTCTCAGAGTGTCAGTCTCTGGATCTTCTATTTCTGGTTTAGAGTGTGAATTGACGTTCTTTTTCGTTTTCCAACTTCACCATTTACAGACGCGTGATGACTTGCATTATTGTAACGGAAACTGTTGTGTATATCCAAATATCGTCACTTGATTGCTGTACAGTGTCACGACATCAGTGTACTGACTGGTATGTGTAACCTTTTCACCCGTAACGCCGTGACTGTATTGTCTGTGATGCCGGCTGCGTATTCGAGCGTGTCTGCTCGGCTGCCGTGAGTGTCTTCTGACCCGCGTCTGCCGTCACCACAGGTTCACGCCGTGATCGGCGTCCTCTCGGACGACACGGACCCGATGGTCACGGTGATGAAGCTGGACAAGGCGCCGCAGGAGACCTACGCCGACATCGGCGGGCTGGACGCGCAGATCCAGGAGATCAAGGAGTCGGTCGAGCTGCCGCTCACACACCCCGAGTACTATGAGGAGATGGGCATCCGACCGCCGAAGGGTGTGATCCTGTACGGAGCGCCCGGTACTGGCAAGACGCTGCTGGCCAAGGCGGTGGCCAACCAGACGTCGGCCACCTTCCTGCGCGTGGTCGGTTCGGAGCTGATCCAGAAGTACCTGGTGAGCGAGGCGGCACGGTGCTGCAATGTGGGGTCATGACACGCTGGGAAATAAGGGAGAGGGGTACTTTGTGTCAAGTGTTGCTGGGATGGTTGGAACTTAGGAGTGTTATGAGAGGTGGTCGTGTGTGTGTGTGGTGATGTGTTTGTGCGTTTGTGAAGTAATTTCATACTGCCGGGTGGGTGTTGTTTTCTCTATAGTCTATCCTATTAAGGGTGTCCTTCCGGTCTCTTCACAGTCCGTGTAACCGGTCGCCTTGCCATGGGTGATGGTGTATGTTTCTGGGTCTCAGGGTGACGGTACAGCAGTGACGGGTAGTGACTGGCAGTAACCTATGCCTGTGTCTGCGCGTCCCCAGGGTGACGGGCCGAAGCTGGTGCGCGAGCTGTTCCGCGTGGCCGAGGAGCACGCTCCCTCCATCGTCTTCATAGACGAGATTGACGCCATCGGCACGAAACGCTACGACTCCAACTCGGGCGGCGAGCGCGAGATCCAGCGGACTATGCTCGAGCTGCTCAACCAGCTGGATGGCTTCGATTCGCGGGGCGATGTCAAGGTAGGTTCTTCGATTCGCGGGGTGATGTCAAGGTAGGTTCTTCGATTCGCGGGGCGATGTCAAGGTAGGCTTGAAGGGTCCTGACACTCGCTTCTTACAGCTACACTGGTAAACGCAGATTGGTCGGCGGAAAAGGGGGTTTCAGACTGTGCAAAAACGTTGCGTTTGATCGGCACTAAAGCAAGTGTTGGGATGTTATTGCGTTGACAATCGGGAGGGTGTCCGTGCTGTATAATGTATATTGACGGTACTCTGTTTGTGCGGTCGCCGACCCAACGAGTGATGCCCCTCCTGGCGACTGGCCGTCACCACTGCCGTCACCACTGACGTCACCACTGCGACCCCGCCTGCCTGCCGACAGGTGGTGATGGCCACCAACCGGATCGAGACGCTGGACCCGGCGCTGATCCGACCCGGCCGCATCGATCGCAAGATCGAGTTCCCGCTGCCCGACGAGAAGACCAAGCGTCGCATCTTCCAGATCCACACCAATCGTATGACCCTGGCCGACGACGTCAACCTGGACGAGCTGATCCTGGCTAAGGACGATCTGAGCGGCGCCGATATCAAGGTGTGTGGTGGTTGCGGTCTGGTCCGGGGATGGGTGTGAGGCTGCGAGCGATACGTGGTTTGTTGGCTGTTTTGTTGGATTCGGTTTGGGCAAGTTGGTTGACTGCCGAGTGAGCAATGTTTTCGCTATCTACGAGTGTGTAATTGGTGTTTTTGAGGGGCGCTTCAGCTCATAAGGCTATCAAGCGCCCAACTATCTACGAAAAACCTGAGAGTGACAGAAATAAACCCCCTGCAGTGCGCGGGTTAATGATTTAAAAAATTCACGAGTCACAACATGCATTTGCTTTTGGTGCTGGTTGGCCTAAACGACTTGTCGATATGCAACACAGCTGAAAGGTATATACCTATATATAAAGCTGGTTAATATGTCACCTGTATTGTGTGATAGATAGGTATTGTACTGGCCGTATCCTGACACGCCGTGCTTGTTTGCAGGCCATCTGTACGGAGGGCGGTCTGATGGCTCTGCGTGAGCGACGCATGAGGGTGACCAACGAAGACTTCAAAAAGTCCAAGGAGAGCGTGCTCTACCGGAAGAAGGAGGGCACTCCAGAGGGCCTGTATCTGTAGGAGGCGCGCGCCGGACCGACCGCATGGGAGGACACACTCCCACTCCCACTCTCACTCCAACTCTCACTCCGATCGCTCTCATGTCGGCTGCATCGCAGACCAACCATGCTGGCACCGGTCACTGCGAGTACTCGTGTGACTGTGCTATGTAGGTGTTAAAATAAACTGTATAAATACCGATGTGGTGTTTTGTGATAGTTGTGTAAGCTGTTTTTTTTTGTTGATGTGTTACGATGGTATGTCGGGGGAAAATATCGGCTCATGGGCACAACATTGTCTTCAATGGTACTTAGGGGACGACAATGGTGTAAGCATCACCTAAGGTGGCCGTAAGCATCACCTTGACTCTAAGGTGGCCGTCCACTGCACGGCGCCTAATCGCCTAACGGCAGAATTCAACATGGGAGCCTATGGGGAACGCGGTATCGCTGAAATTAGGCGTGAATCAGCTGACTTCCCATAGGCTCTAATGTTACATTAGGCGATTAGGCGAGCTGCAGTGGACGGCCACCGTCAGGATTTGAGGAAAACGAAAGATTTACAAAAGTTTCCCCCAAAGTTACTTGCCCCGGCCGCGGCAAGAGGCTCCCTCAACTGAATAAATAGTAAATTACACACCTGGCGGTGCCCATGCCCTTCCGCTCAACAACTTTTTGGAAAAACGCGGCTGAAATTGGCCCCCCAAACCCACGACTGAATCCGCCATTGGCAGTAATGTCAATGTTTTGGAGCGCATTCGCTTTGCCGATCATACATAACTACCATTTCAAATATTTAGTGGTTCATTCTCTAGTTTGCTTCTGGTAGATGTCGCTGTCATCGATTTGCTATGATCCTCCGTTTTGACGCACCAATCAGTAGCTGCCCATAACTATAGCAAGGCTTAGTTCACTCGATGGCCGCCACACTGTGCTGCTTCTGTGGCGCTAGTGTGCGGCCGGCAACGATAGATGGCGTTTTTGAAACCATCGGCGAATCACGAGGGTGACGTTAAATACAACGCTGTCAGCCTCAATGTGCTAATGACAACGATACCTGCGCAGGTGATATGATTCATCGAAAAACGAGAACACTAAATCGACATGAAATTATACGCATCCATGTGGACAAGAGTTGCCAGTCATTCACTAGTGTAGGAGCCAGAACAACGCGGCGGCCGCCGAGTGAACTAAACCTTGCTATAGTTATGTGCAGCTACTGATGGCTGCGTCAAAACGGAGGATCATAGCAAATCGATCGTAGCGACATCTAGCAAAAGCAATCGAGAACAAACTACCAAATAATTAAAATAAGATTGGCAGCACATGATCGGCAAGGCGAATGCGATCGTTTTAACTTTTAACTATCCTCCTAACTTAGTTACCAACATAAGTTTAGTCAGAACCTTTGAATGTAGATCGTAAGATTATTTATATGACTTTATTTTGTTATAGCTTTCCTTTCCTTATTAAAAGTTAACACTGCCAAACGCACTCGTACTCGTAGACTAAACAAAATTTTCAAAATACCGTTTGTTACATGTTTTATGCTCCCTATTCTAGCTCGTAGAACGTAACAATACTAATGTATGATGAATGTACTGCCGTAGATTCGAAAAGTTATTTTTATATATTCATGCTCGAGTCCAATGATTAACGCTTGTCATGTACGAGACGCGTAGCGTCGAGTCTATGACAAACGTTTATCATTGGAAGAGCCCCTCAATTTATTTATCGTGCAACTCAACAATAAACTTCATTTTTGCCATGTTTTCAACGGAAAATAATTGAAAGGCTTACGAAATACTTTGAGGTTATTGACCTAACCATGACCACTTCTATATAGAGATCATGACGAGATTTGACCTTGTCAGGTACAAATGAACACGTGTCGCTATGGAACATAGTCTTTCAGTTGCATGATAAATCCCGTTGCAGCCCGTTCTTGTGATATATTTCAATCATGACGACGTCGGCATGCTGTGTCTGTGACGCATAGCTAAGAAGGTTATAATTCGCATCATGTCTCTCATTAGCAAACAAACGCCTGATGCATGTTGTACCGCATGTCATTCCTAGAATGAAGTTCCTAATCCAGTTCATAGATGTCTCTCAAAGCAAGCGCCTGATGCATGCTGTGCCGCATAGCTTAGAGGTTGCTATTTCAGGCTCCAGCCCATAGATGTCTCTCAAAGCGGACGCCTGTTGCATGCTGTGCCGCATAGCTCGTTAGTACGTATTTCACAAACCACCATAGTTAATAAATAAATCATAATAGGTAGTTTAACTCACATTGCACCTAAGAATATGTTCGCAATATCGGGAAATAAAAATAATTTGATTTGGTCATTTAAACGTTTGACCCAGCGACCCCCCAAAAGAAAATAGAATCATCATGTTATATTTCTCTATGTAATTTAGTATAGGTGGTTGTCATGGGCTGGGAACATAGCCGTGGTAACAAAAAACTATCCATGCGACGGTTTTCAAAATATAGCCTCAGGCATTTTTTTCAGAAGAGAGCCCCTTGGGTCCAAGCAAAAACGTGAAATACTCCAGAGATTGCAGGTTATCACAGATGAATAAATATTTTTTTGATAGACAATACATTAGGTGACGCATTGGTACTAAAAATAAAGGTGGAACCTCGGATTTTTTCCGGGCTTTACAAAGTAAAAGTTTGCTTTTTCGTTTCTGCTTTTACAGGTGTCAAGAAGACAAAGGAAATAGGTATCAAATTAATTTGGATTTCTTTTGGCATCATCACGCAGCCAACAAGTGATTCTTTAAGATACAACTTGATGCTGTTCAGCCGAGTAACTTAATAATAATAGTAATATTAAATATTTGACATTGAACATACTGCACGTCAAGGCACCACCGACACGTTTTTGTCGCGTGAAAAAAGCTACATATTGAATCGCATGTCACGTTTAAGCGGCTTAATAAGGTACATGATAAAACGTACCTAATCCCTAGTCAGTCGACAATCATATGTCAGATAGGGTAGTTGTTTCTTCAATTGTTTAAAGTCACACAAATTATTTCTGGCGTGCTAATTTAGACTCCGGGCCCATTGTGCGACGGGGGGGACGGATAACCGCCCCCAACCCCCTAGAAATCTCGAAAACTACGCAACGTAGCGAGAAGTGGAAAAGTTGTTTAGTTTGGCCTCAACCCGACATTGGCTGGGGGGGGGGGGGGCGAAAAACCACCCCCACGATTTTTCGCAATAACTCACAAATTAAATGAGGTATCAACGTATCGTTTGCGTCTTCCTTCTCCTGCATCGATTTTACGTCCTGTGTGCAATTTGTTTTTCGATTTTGCCAGAATATTTTTTAGATATAGCGATTTTAGTGACGTCACTACACGCGATTTTGGTCCAAAAACGACTGAAGCTCTAATGTGCCGTAAATACGTCATCATTTAAGCTAAACAAAAACCGTAAACAGTAAAAGATTTCAAATTGTCAGGGCTACAACATGGCCATCTCGAAATTTTGAAAATTTTGGTTTCTGATCCCCAAAATTTCAAATAATCAATTTTTGAGGGAAAATTTATGCAGAATCCAGAATTTTCAACATTTTCAAAAAAACAGATTATATGTCAGAGAACCAAACAAGAATAATATACAACCCAAATTTCAAAGCAATATCTCTGTATTTGACTGACTTATGACGCCACAAATTTACGACTTAATGACTTAATGTCATTTTTGAGAAAAAAAAACTTTTTGGACCAGATATGACCAAAAAAACATTACCATGATATTTCTGAGACAATTTTGGAATATAAACATGGCTTGTTTATGCAAAAAAATCCCTTTAAAAATTTGACCCAAACTGACCTCGTTTGACCTCAAATTGACCTTATATTGCAATAATTAGCAATAAAGACTATGAAAATCGAATTCCTCGTGTAAAACAACCCAGATAAGTTATGTCTCACGACCTTCGTGAACCTTTTGACCACGGTGACCTTTTGTGACCTGGTCTTGACCTTGACCTTTGCTTAAAATTTCACTT
>JARBER010198082.1:0-14541 GCA_030265075.1 Balanus glandula | reverse complement strand
TAGCTGGGCGTGTTCTTGCCGATCTTGAGCACGCAGCGCCACTTGGCGAACTGGCAGCCGTCCGCCTTGTACTGGGCGCAACGCTTGCCCAGGTCGTCCAGGCCTGGGGGTCACAAGTTACATTAGTCAGCGACATGATGTACAGAGTATACGCACACAGACACAACCCGCGTACGCAGTTGAATGTTTTTCTGTGGACCGCAACTCTAACAAGGCGTTTAGGACTTGGGAGCAAAGCTGCTGATAATGGTGGAAGGAAAGCAGCCGTTGTTCAGCATTTAAAGCATAGGCGTTCAACAGATCGTTGACAGCACTGATATTCCAGACATCGTGAGCCGTGGCACCGCGAGCGTTTATTTTCGGCGTTAAAAAACATGAGGCGTATTGATGAAATGAAGTATAAAAAGGTTGAACTGCTCACATGAGACAGTCCTATACATTATGTATACATTATGTATACATCTTACGTATTCATTTTAGGAAATGGTAAACCTTCAAACTTAGGATTTGGAGATAGCCATGTGGTCCACGTTGAGAAACCCTTCCCTGAAAGTTTTCTGGGCTCCAGTCATCAGAACCTATTTTTACTTTTTGGCTGAGGAATGCGGTGCTGGAAAAGGAATACAGCGCCAAAACGTCTGCATTCCTTTTCCAGAGCTTCGCCAAAAGCCACATACTCCAAAAATTACAGACCTGTCGCGCATTGCGACGTTGTTCGGCAAGTTCTTAGAATATACAATGATTCGTATTTTAACACGTTAATAAAAACGTATCTAATTTTGCTCAAGGTGAACTTTTTACTCTAAACGTTTACTTGAAAGGAAAGAGTTCCACATCAAACAAATTATCAGAACCAGATTTTATCATATTTTTTAATACTTTTATATTTTTAAAAGTTGCCATGTCTTGGTAACAATTCATGACAGGTCAGGAATTAATAATTTTATGTCGCGTGTATACCACACGCATCATTTCGCATTCTTCTCCTAACGCCACATTTAGTTCCCAGTGCCGTATTCCTTCACCAAAAGTATCAATTTGGCTGGTCTTTTCAATCAAGAAAACATGCTGCTGTGGTTTCTCGACACGAGCAAACAACTGTTATATCAGTTCAAACTCGTGTTGAAGGTGAACTATTTCCTGTAAGTGATATTAAGCATCATAATGAGCTAGCCTGCCTTATTCGTGCAGGTATTCGGCACCGCATAATACAACACTACTACATCCCATTTTTAGCATAAGAATTAGGAAAATGGAAAATAGCGTTCCGTGCAAAGTCTGTAAAGGTGATTTTTTAAGACACGACATTCTGTTATTCACAGCTGGCCAGTTACCAAAAATAAAAAACAACGACACATGACTAGACACAATCATAACCGGTTTTCGACAACTATCAGTAATTTTGATGCGTGTTTTGGCCTAGCAACACGTCCTTGAATGCAAACAAGTAGTACTTAATATACATTTTTGAACATCATGAACTAGTTTTTTCAGGTACAATTCCATTACTGGAAAACCTTAATCGCATGACAGTTCTGTCCCACTAAAACAGACGATGTTAAGTTTTTTAGCCAGCGTGATAACAGAAAATCGAATAGCGCACTTATGGCGAATGCCAACAACTCCATGTATGGAATGAATGGAGTTACAGAAGCTGTTTGTAAGAAACCGTCAAACTGTTCGGAACGGTTTGTATTTACATTTACGATGTGAAGCTGGTACGGCGTCGTGCGTTTAGTCCAGCTAACATAATTACTTCACTATGTACTCCTTGGAACGAAACGTCAAAATTACAATTCATATTTAGCGTGGTTAATGTAATGCTATGCATAGCTTAATTAGCGCCGGAACGACCTACCCCGAGTTGTGCTCTCGCCTTCAGAGCCATCGGAAACTAGACGCTCTACTTAAGGAAACTAGCCGCCGGTGCTAGTTTCTACGGCTAGTTTCTGATAGTCCGTCGGTGCCGAACCATCAGAAACTAGCCGCTCTATTTAACCTCAGTCCGCCGGTGCGGAGCCATCAGAAACTAGCCGCTCTATTTAACCTCAGTCCGTCGGTGCCGAACCATCAGAAACTAGCCGCTCTATTTGACCGCAGCTGTCCGTCGGGGTGACCTACCCTGAGTGGTGCCCTCGCCCTCGGAGCCCATCAGGTCGACGACGCCCAGGTCGACCTTGATGCCGGGGATCATGTTGCGCTCCTTGAGCAGCTGCACGAAGGGCGTGCCGTTGTCAGCCTTCTGGTAGAGCGTCTCGTGGAACAGGATCACGCCCGAGATGTTGTCACCGATCGCCTTGTCCGTGGTGAACAGCAGCTGAAAACGACACGAGCATCGTGGGTCAGACGGGACGCTATGGGACAGGGTGGGGTGGGGAAGTATAGTCACTAGTTAATGTCCCTATGCTTTGCAGGTCATATACATGATAAAGATTACAAACAAGTTAAGTAGTTTCGTAAGTCAAACGCACAACTGTCTTGTGCTGAGGCTCATTCATATTATTATCACATTAACGTGGTAACGCTACCCGTAAACAATATGCATTAGGTATGCATGTCGTATGCATGTCATCTCCTTCTTGATGTGTTCATGAGTCATGTGTCTGCAGATAAGGTCGTGTGTGCTTTCCAACGAATGCTGTTGCTGGGTGATGGACATAACGGTAAATGTGGCATCTCAGTACGTTATTAAGAACGTCCAAAAACAACAATCAACGTTCGTAACGACTGGCTGACAGATACCGAGCCTGTCCAGTGCCCAAATCGGTTTACAGCAGCTGAAGTCGGGGCGCGGCAGCTGACTGCCATAGGCGGTGGTTGACATTGGATGTTCCTCTTCCTTCGGCCCATGACGGTGCCC
Source organism: Balanus glandula (assembly GCA_030265075.1). Classification (NCBI taxonomy): domain Eukaryota; kingdom Metazoa; phylum Arthropoda; class Thecostraca; order Balanomorpha; family Balanidae; genus Balanus; species Balanus glandula. The sequence continues at coordinate 11,681 of JARBER010198082.1, read as the reverse complement.
GGGCAGGGTAGAGACCAGACAGGGTAGCGTAACCCGAAAAGGTAGTGGGACTGGGCACGGTAGCGGGACCGGGCAGGGAAGCGGGATCGGGCAGGATAGGGGGACCGGGCAGGATAGGGGGACCGGGCAGGATAGGGGGACCGGGCAGAGTAGCGAGACCGGGCAGAGTAGCGGGACCGGGCAGGGTAGCGGGACCGGGCAGGGTAGCGTGACCCGAAAAGGTAGCAGGACCGGGCACGGTAACGGGACCGGACAGGGTAGCGGGAACGGGCAGGGTAGCGAGACCGGGCAGGGTAGCGGGATCGGGCAGGATAGGGGGACCTGGAATGATCGCATTACCTGGGGAGGACGGCCACTACGCAGTACGCAGCCCCTCCCAGCTGTACCCTCCCCCGCCTTACTATCCGATAACGGAAACCGAAACGGCGTTCCTTCAATGATACCGTGGCGCCATAGCCTCGCCATGGCGAGCCCGTTCACGTGTTCGGTGTTTGTACAATGTCAGATATGAGCAGTTGCACTTTCAATGATTCAATGGTCAATGATTGTGCTCTTTGGTCAGTCGCACAGATAGCATGCCAGTGACCACCGATGGTTTAACAGATCGCTGTGCACAAAGCATACTTTCTTTTCAATCTAATTATTCCGTAGAAACTAAGTTATGCAGCTTCCACTGAACCAATGAATGACGATTTTGGTTTGCGTGCATCACACTATGGCGTAGACTACAGAAATGCTTAGCTACTGCCTACTGACTGAGCTACCCAAATGTGACCCAAGAGCCAGGACAACGTTTCGTAATCCATGGACGCGGACCACTCCGGGCCACAGACACTAGATGATGAAATAACAGGCGATTGTAAACACGATGGCAACTGTACTGTACTGAAGACGTGTTAAAACTTGTATGTCTGGGGCGATGCCAACTGGAATCTAGATCAACCACGTTCTTAGCTATGTTTATAGAATAAGACTGTTACCAGAACCTCCACTTGTTGTCGTATTTAGTTTAACTGGTCCATACAGTCGTGTCGCAGGACTCCTTGAAGCTAGTTACGCTATGTACTACTTCTCGAACGATGCAAAGCATAGCACACCGCCAATGTTCAATCTTTATGGAATGTCATCGTATACAACGTACATCTCTAGAAGCACCCCATAAAAGTTGCTGATGACAATTGATCAATGTGTCATCATTCGACTGTAAGTTTTACAATGGTTTTCTGCCTCGAGAAAATACGCCAGTGACAGCCGGGTTAAGTGCGCCGCTTCTACTCGTTTATGTATTGCTCAAACACAACATAAAAGCGCAGTTTACTGGAAACCGTGTAAGCACCAGAGCTGCATTGCTGAATGTTGGTGACGCAGCGAGACACGCCCCATGGCCTGTCGGAGAGCGGCCCAGAGCAGACGTCTGGCGCTGCAGTGCCGAGAGTTCAGCCGTGTCTCCGGGAACGACCGATCGAGGGCGGCTTCAAAGGTCACTGAACGTGACCTCCAGCCGCGGACAGCTGGGGCTCGCAGCGGCAACCGAAGAACGGGATCGTCTATTTCGAAAGATAAATGGATCTCCACTAGCCTACTAAAAGATCAGTATACTAATCAGAATAACTGTCAGAAACAAATTGGTTGTCGTAATACCCAAGGGACCATCCTCTAGAACAAATCTAAAGAAACCAAACTTAACCAAAGCCACCACAATGGACCGCCATTACGTTTGTGAAACCCCAGTTTGATCACGCCGTCATGCGCGACTGGTGCTCTCCTTTCGCTGGACTATCTCTGGCCAGTCCTGAGATTACACAACAGCGAGTGTGACGCAGTTTTTCACGGAAGGCTTATCGCGCTCAGAGCAGAACTGCGCCAGTGACCGCCAGCTCCCCGGTACATTGCCCCACGTCATGGTGGTGGCGGCCATAAACGCAGTTATGCGGCGACTCGCACTGTCTAGCGAGCGGCGGGGCATTACCAGCCCGCATCCCGCCGTACCGCAGGCGCCCGTTACCCGACCCAGACGCACTTTCACCCTGCCGCAGGGTGGTGTGGCTGACGAGCCCGGCGTCCCGCCAGACAGATCGGTTCGGACCAGTCAGTCCGTCAGAGCTGACCTGGCGCGGCGCCAGCGGTGCGCAGCCGCGTAGATCTCAGACCGGCCGCCGCCACCGACATGGCTGACATCTCTGCACGCCGCGACAGTCGAACATCAGCACCCGACCAGCTGACGGACCCAAGGTGCCATCGGCTGCCAGACTCCAGTCCGACTGCCGGACGTCGTCCCGTCTACCGTGCCTGACCATACCAGTCTACCATACCCGCCCGTACCATACTATGGTACCATACTGTCATACCCGCCCATACCATACTATCGCACCATACTGTCATACCCGCCCGTACCACACTATCGCACCATACTGTCATACCCGCCCGTACCATACCACATCATACCCGCCGGCACAGACTACCATACCCGCCCATACCATACTATGGTACCATACTGCCATATCCACCCGTACCAGGCTGCCATACCTGCCGGTACTTCCTGCGGTTCTCGTCGGTGTTCTCGACGCCGATGTTGGCGAACCGCTTTCCCATGGTGCCGGTCGACTCGTCGGCGGCCAAGATGCCCTTGCCGGGCGCGACGATCGCGTTGGCAATGTCGGCCAGCTCCTTCTGCAGCTCCGCAGACGGGTAGTTGAAGTAGGTCGTCATAGTGATTGAGTAGTGGTACCTGAAACGAACACGGCGAAACACACCCACTAAAGGTCAGGAGTCTGAAGCCAGCAGTGATATGGGGATAGTCATGGAGTGGCATGACTTGAGAGCATATGGTGACTACTGACTAATCACAAATGCAAGGATTGGAACAACACCAATGTATGGATGGGTGAAATGTTAACAGATTACCTGACTCCATGTGCATGTATTCCATTAAGTTTATGGTATGTACAAAACTTACAAAGTCAGTCAACCAAGTTTCATACAATTGTTTTGCATTACTTATGTGTATGACACTCAACACATTGCTAAAACAAAAACGAATTTAAACTCCAAGGAAATATTTCATCAATAATAAATGAAGAAAAAATAAAACAAATGAAAATGAAAAATCATAAACATTTTTGAAAGAGATCATTTTGAATAACATAAACATATTTACATCTCTAAGACAATGCACATTCATCAACATTGTTAACCAACTGTACACATTTCTTATTTGCTGGCAGTTGGCACAAGCCAGAATTGAGAAAAGCTTTATGACTCAATAATTAATCATTCCAGAATCTGAATGATTAAATCACCATTAAACTAGCAGGAAAAGCATTTTGAAAATGAATTCTTTCTAATTCAAAGAATCAAATCATTTTCCCCCCATTTGATTCCACATTCAAATGTATGTGGTGACTTTAAGTTGAATGAATACCTACCATGGAGAAACACACACACACACACATAGTGTGTGTATGTGTGTGTGTTAGTATAAATATCGCAGTATAAATATCCACTGAGCCTGCCTGCATCAGGATAGTTATTGATTTGACTAATTTAACTGACTAAAATATTGAATCAAAATTCCTTTAATTAAAATAATTGATTCAGCACGACATCTTTTGATCCATGAATAGTGACTGAATCAAAATATCCATAGAAGCAGCAGTGATTGAACCTAAGTACAAAATAGTACCATTTGTTTATTATAAAAATGAATCAAATTTGATAAGTGTGAGGCAGTTTTTTAATTGCAATTAATTTTATCCCAAGTGTTTAATCAGTCTGTGATTGAATGGCTAATGTTATATCAGTGAATTGCTCCTGAAAGTATAATTAATAACTAGCCTGGACTGCATGTATTTGCACGATTAGTACAGGTACTGTTTACAATAGTTGAACTCTTGACAAATCAGCTTCAATTTCATTTTCTTTAAATCCAATCACTAAGTATGAATCATAAGATTTGGTAGTGATTGGTGAATGAATGTTTTAATTTGAGAAAATTTGATTGAACAATTTCAATTGATTTAATCAATGTTGAATCAACTATCAGTATATAACACATGCAATCTGGAGGCATGTCCACAGTCACCTATGGTTTAGCAGCCAGCAGGCAGATATGGAAATTGGTTGCTCAAAGTGGGGTGATGTCAGTCATCCAGCATGTAAAACATGGCAGGTTTAAACAAGATCTTGTCTGGGCAGGGCTGACACAAGACATCAAATTTAGGCAGCTTTTGGAAAACTTTGAGCAGCTTTTAAAATTTTGAGGCAGAAAACACTGCCCGGGCCAGGGGCAGGAGCATTATTCATGGCCGACATACATTTGAAATGGGGCAGTTTGCTGCCCCATTCAGGGCAGAATTGGGGCTGGTCCAAATATATAATTGATGCTCTTGCCACATTTTGCAGACTAGTCAGTCATCATCTGTGATTGCCTGGTGCTGGTTGTGGACGTGGTGATCTACAAGGAAGAGGGCAGAGCTGGAGCCTGAGGTTAAGCTGCACAGAAGCTGGTCATGAACAGGGCTCAGGATTTGGGTCATGGGCTACCACAAACAAAAAATGTCCTACAGGTGCACCATGGGACCATGGATGCACCCCAGCACCCCTGACCTGCACCTCACAATAAAACAATGTACAATCGTTTGGTAATGATCAACTTTAACAATTAGAATGATTTATAACTACCAGCCAATGCTCCCACTTCAATCTAGCCAGCATCAACATTCTGATTCCAAATTCCAGTACAATCCAATCAATACTAATGTGACACACGTCCCCTCTCTCGTCTACACCGTAACATGAACACTAGCTGGAATCGCTTTAATTTCGATAACTAGGCTTTCGCAAACGTACTATTGTAAACCCTCCCGTAAATACTCACCGTTTGATCAGCAGAGAAACCGGACGTCCGACCAGCAGCAGATCCCGAGCGAGAGAGAACCGAGCCGAAGAATTCCGAGCTGACAGCGAATCGCCGACCGAAAATCGGCCCAGCCCCCAACCTTTAGAACGTAACAAGGTCAAAAGAATAGAGGTGGAACATGAGAATAGAGCTGGGTCCGGTCGGAAGAAAAAGCGAAAAACGACAAAAGCTTAGCGTGTCCGATCAATCAAAATCAATTTGAGGTATTTTTTAGATCTAACAGAGGGTCTGAACTACTCTCCAATGATATTGTTGCCCTAGTTCAAATGTTCCACTAGAAACAAAGTACTAACAAAATGAGAGTACCTGAAGAGTACTTATAGTGTCTGGTCGAGGGGCGGGCGACCATGAGTTCCCGACTGAGGACCGACAATGCTTTTTATCAACTGTTCGGCTTCGTAGGATTGTATGTACGGATTCCGTCGTTCCAAACAGTAGTGGCGCTTACCACGCAAACGATATACCGTGACAGCTGGGTTATAAGACGAAATGTGGAGACCCCAACCCGTCATTCGACTCAACCTACCCTCGACCTAATCGCCAACGTAAACTGGGATATTTCATCACCCTGTTGTCCCCTGACCGCTGTGATGACCGTTCGTCGTGATCTTCGAAGGGGTCATGGAAAAGGCGGAGCCTTCGCGAATGCCGGCCGATGTCACCGACTCGCAAGACATGTTTTTACTTTTTACCGACTAGAAATGAGTGGATGAAAGCTCTGAGAATCAGGCGGTCTAACAAATCTTTAGGCAGGAAGGTAACTCGAAACTCGCAGTCTCCTGTCCGCACGCTTACTAATCGACAGTTCACCTGTTGGTCTTCAGCACGACAGGCTGTGGCCTGTGCTGCCGTCTGCCCGCTAACAATGGCTGACAACCGGTATTCCCGTGTGGTTCGTGTTCAGCCTATGACCAGTTGCATCGATTCGAAGCCTAAATCTCATGGGGATCGAGGACAACCCCACTACGGTTCCACTCAGGCAAAGACACACTCTCAAAAAGTGATACATTCAATAATAACACTGGAGCAACCGTACATTGTCAACACTATACGACCATAAATACATGGAGCGCGCCGCTGCGCAGGTCTGCCGTCAGAGCCACCTACCGCCGCCACGCGGAAACATGCGCCAGCGAACGCAGCAGGCTGCCGCCGCTCACACATCACAGCAGCTCTCCGGTTACACGCACACACACCGAGCCGAGGAACATAGAATTAAATGCCCGTACACGCGCTTTTTGATTGGCAGAGAACACACATCGCAAAACGAAAGGGAAGGCAACTCGACGAGCAAAACGATTACGAACAGTAAGAAATACCTGCAAAACCAAACCACAGCCACAAAGTTACGTACATGTTCGGACCGCCTGAGCCCACGGCCGGACCGGCAATAAAATCAATGGTGTAGAAAGAAAGAAATCAAACAATCGCCTACCCAGATGACCATTCGAGTAGCGCAGCGAGGCGATGGCATATTGTCCGCAGCCGTCACAGCGGCAGAGTCAGAGTAAATTTGTCCGTCCCCCGCCACAGCAGTGCGGCTCTCCCGGCGGCGTCACAGCACCACCCTACCAAATACGTGTACCGTTTAGTGAGACCCACTACCAATCAACACCTGAACACTTGACCGGTAAAACGTACTAATGGCCACCGACATAACACCTACAGTACAGTACGTCAGCACAAGCGCGCGCGCGGGTGAGTATGGAGCGATGAGGGACACGCCGACGGTGATATGATAGTGAGAGAAGCGCGCGCCTTTCCGTGTGTGTGTGTGTGTGTGTGTGTGTGTGTGTGTGTGTGTGTGTGTGTGTGTGTTTTTTTTTTTTGTCTGCCTGTCTGTGGGTGTGTGTGTGTGTGTGTGTGTGTGTGTGTGTGTGTCTGTCTGTGTGTGTGTCAGTCTATGTGTCTGTCTTTGTCCTTGTATGCGTGTCTGTCTTATTGTCTCCAGGTGTGTCTCCCTGTATGTCTCCCTGTATGTCTCCCAGTATGTCTCCCAGTATGTCTCCATGTATGTCTCCCTGTGTGTCTCCCTGTATGTCTGTATGTCTGTAGCATGTCTGTGAGTGAGGGACGCGGCGGGTCGTCCCTAGCTGGCTGAGATCGTGGCGCTGTCGGCGTCCTGTATAACGGCGTCGTCCAGGTGGTTGAGCAGCTGGTTCAGCGTGTTCATCTCCTGGCCGTTCAGCACGTTGCTGATGGCGTTCTCCAGGCTGATGCCCTGCGCCAGCTGGCTGTAGACGCTCTCCTCCATCTCGGCGGAGCCGCCCAGGCTCGGGTTGCCGTTCAGCACGTGCTGGCGCGCCGCAGCGCCGCCCGCGGCCGCCGGCGGAGGCTCTGGTTTGGCCGCGCCGCCGCCAGAGGCGCCCTGTCCGTCCGACTCGCGCTCCACGGCCTCCAGCGCCCGCTCCAACTCCTCAGTCTCCTTGTGGACCAGGTCACCGGCGTGCGGATCTGCAAACAAACCAGTCGGTGTCAAGGTCACCCAGTCACCAGTTGGCGGGGCTGAGTGAAAACACAGGGTGGCCGGTGGGTGAAGAGACCTCGTCCGCATCAGCCCAGCATCAAACGAGCATAACTAAATTAGTTACTGGATAGTCGATAGTCGATACATTCTAGATATAATTGCTAAGAACGTATAGCGTAGGACGCTGCATACGATCTAATAATAAAGATCTAATAATAATAAAATAATAATAATAATAAATAATTTGGGGAATACCAAAATTTCGTTACCGATTGATACCACTAGTGTAGTAACGGCTGTAACGTGTTTACTACGTGTTCCACATATATATCACGGGTCGCACGGGTGTATATCAGGCACGATTGATTTTTGACGAGTATATCGAATATATGGCAGTTACAAAAACGTATTATAGGTATGATACGTGCGACAGGTGACAGGTTAGCACTAGTTGAAGCTATTGTCCGATACGTGTTCAAATCACCACAACCACGAAGAGTGCAACTAACACGCCACAAATAAATGCTCTCTCCAGCACCTACGCACGACGCATTCAATCACACCGATTACCACAGGCACCACCACCCACGCCCCCCCCCCCGTCCCCACTCACCAGCGAACAGCTCCGTGAAGGCCTCGTCCGGCAGCTTGCTGAGCACCTCCGAGAACTCGTTCTCAAGCACGTTGCCCAGGTTGAGCTCCAGACTGCGGTCCAGCTCGCTCGCCTGTCCGCCGCCGCTGCTGTTGCCCGCGGTCTCGGCGCAGTCCTCGTCCTCGTCCTCCAAATCGTCCTCATCCTCATCCTCCTCGTCGTCCTCTTCATCCAGCATGTCGGCGTCCATCTCGCCGAAGCCTGCGGTGAGGACGAAGGCGAGCCAGCGTCAGCACCGGTGGTGGGTGAGGGAAGCTCAAATCAAAGAAATGTCATGATAATTTCAAGTTGACATCTTGCAATAATCCACATGGATGATGATAAGCGGCTGGTAAAGGGAATGGTTTACCTTTTTATTAGCTTTGAGTTGATATAGCCGTAATATGTGACCGTTCTCGAGATTTATAAACTACTAAGGTAATGTTTCCCAAGACTCTACCGTTTAAATGTAACTTAGAATCTAATTTTCAAAAAGCATCCAGGCTGGTGCAGCCGCTAATTGGCTTACACAATTTGATGACGCAGAAAACTATTGTTCCTGCTTGGCTCCTGCGATTGAGGACGACTTTGCTGGATGAAAACACAGTGACTAGCGTGCGCGACCCCACGATCCAGCGGTCACACCACGGCCGCCGCGGTGTGGCCGCTCACCGGCCGCTGATTGGCTGAACTCAGCCGCCTCCGGTGATTGGGGCCGGCTGCTGTCTCGCTGAGCTGCCTGAGGAGAGCCTCCACGGCCCAGCTGGCTTCAGGATAATAAAAAAATGACTAATACTGAATTATGGATTGTTCAGGTTTAGGGCGCCCAGCCTCGTCAAGCTCAGGCGTCCGAGTTATTAACTAATTAATGACTAATTGACTTATTAACTGTTCATTTATGTCACCAGATTTATCTATAAACAATATTACTTCCATTTGACAGTGTAATGGTCTTCTATTATACAGCCTTGGGTTTCCCTCAACAGCTCGCTGTAGCTAGAAGTGATCATTATATCATAGTCCTAAAGATACAAACCTTATTTATGAAGTTACGTAACGTTTTCGAGAAAAACGAATACCTTCATCGTTTTCAGCATCCCTTACTCCATGTTTGACACCACAAACGGCACCAAATATGGCGCCGTTTTGGCGCCGTTTAATTGTTTACCACGACCCACAATTCCCCAAGCCAAATATGGCGTGGGGAATTGTTCAGAAAGGTGAACAATTCACTTCAACTGGTTTCTCTTTTACTATACGCAAAAGCTAAGGTTGCTCTGACAAATTCACCCATGATCAAGTAATCTGAGGGATTCCGCGATAAACACGTAATCTGAGGGGTAAACGAATATCCCGATAAACACGTAATCTGAGAGTGAACAAATTCCCTGATAAACAGGAAATCAGAGGGGTGGACGAATTCCCCGATAAACATGTAATTCGAGGGTGAACAAATGTCACAATAAACACGCAATCTGAGGGGTGAGCGAATTCCCCATAAACACGTAATCTGAGGGGTGAACGAACTACCCGATAAAAACGTAATCTGAAGGGCGAACGAACTACCGGATAAAAATGTAATGAGGGGTGACTCACAAGCTGCTGAAGGTGGTAATCAACCTTGCAACTGAATAGTCCTATAACCACCTATGTATTTACATAGATGCTGTATACTTTTTAAAACCAGGTAAATCCTGTGTCCGATAGTGACGATTGGGGTAGGCTAGGATGGTCTGGCTTCCCGTCCCTCCCCGACTCGCATCACTTACTGCCGTCCTCAAAGCTCTCTTGTCGGTTCAGGTCGGTGGCGGTCGACTCGAGTGGCGCTGTCTTTTTCTTGGTCTTCTTTCGTCGCTTCGGCCGTTTGATGGATCGCGACTTCTTCTTCGGCTCACTTCTCGGCTTCCCAGCCATCTTCTCATAGTTATCCTATGCAAAGAAGTCGCAGGATAAGTAAAAGCTGTGCAACGAACACAGATAATGTGCGCATGGAAGTTCAGTCAAAAAAACTTTTGAGAGCGGTGTCACAGCCCAGAGGTATCTTGACAACCATTTTCATACGAAAAGCCGTTCTTAATATGTTAACTGAGCATGATCCTTGAATCTGCTTGACAGCGACTGTGGTACATTACAAAAATGCAAATGAATTTACTTGGCTATTAAAATGCGTAGGTCACGTCATACTAAGGAAACAGATTGACATGGTATACAATATGGATCCATACCAGCACAATATACATCAAAACAATTGCGACACAGCAAAATTATGCAGAGAGTTACGGCAAGATCGACTCAGACCCCTGCACTCAAATAGTTTAACAATCAGCATATGCAAGTGACTCTTGTTATACTAGCCTGCACTGTAGCTATGGTGAAACATAAAATATATGTTGCAATTCATATAATAACACACGCCCGAAGCCGCAAGCCACAAACACCGTGGGAGACAACTTCAACAATGATACAGCCATACGCTATATTTGAGAAAAAAAAGCGAAACCTTCCACTATCCCATAAAATAGTTCCTTACCCGTTTCCTAGCATGTTCTTCACAAAGAGGTAGTTCATGTTTGATGTCGACCACTGGCGCACAGCACTGCGTGTTGTCGGAAAACTTCGCTGTACAGTGCTGCAAAAACCAACAGATTCAACGATTATGGGAGGCGTAAAACCACAACAGCTGCAGTGCCCTTACACTCCAATCATCATAAAGGTTGCACAATCACAGTTGATTCGAGCAGAATCATAGGCCGCACGTTTTAGGCTCGGAGGTGGTTTGTACAATACCAGCCTCTCGACAGTGTGCGTATTGCGCCACACAGCAGGGCGTATTGGGCACGGTATACGAGTGATAACGACAGATAAAGACACATACAAGTGCGAGTAAAGTAACACAAAACACGTACGAAGTGCAAACTGCCTTTGGGTGGATTGCTTTGATTGGCCAATGGCCATACTTGCCAAGCAAAGACTTTATTTGCGACTTAATTACCAGACGTCTTCTCAACAGCATAATTCATTTTCATATAATCAAGTAAGTTACTTAGTAACTCATACTTCGAGAGTCGCCAATCAGTAAATAATACATAATATAGTGTTGTGTAATTTGGTGCAGTTATTATCCATGTGTAGTTTTAAATGTATTCCGTTTTATTACGACGAGATGTAAAATTGATGAAGGAAAACATACCCAAGTTTCGCGTTGATACTCGACATCACTGTTTGTTTTCACGCCACTGCGAAAGTTGGTCAGCCAAATGCCGGATCCCAGTCAATAGCGGGTAACATATTCCTCCATCCCCTGCATTACTTAGGCATGCCTAGTTCCAACACCGAGTTTGTCAACGCCACGTGCGGCACGGCCTCAGGCACCGCTGTGGCAGTCATTACACGTGCGCTCCACGCAGCAGCTGATATAACCGATCACCTGCGGTCATTAGTGCTACCCACATACCTGGAACAGCAGCTGGTCGACGTTGTAGAGGATGTGTTTGGCGCAGTGGCGCGTGCAGGGCAGCGCCGTCAGCTGGCAGGCCCCGCCGCCGGCCGCGCTCTTATGGCAGCAGGGCCGGCGGACCAGCTGTGCCGTCCGGCTACTGCTGCTGAGCAGAGACATGGAGACGCGGTCAGGTGGGGGGGGGGGGGGGGGGGGGGAAAAACACCCA